>CABHPQ010178818.1:0-26195 GCA_902168405.1 Peromyscus aztecus
TTATGAGCCACACTGATGGAATCTCCTTTCTCTGCTTTTCACTGTTGTTCATCTTTTAACTGGTGTACTGGTATTCATGGCCAAGCCTAGTCCTTGAGGACTCCCAGACTCAGGCCTTTACCCTAAAACTCCCTCAACAGGCTCAATGAGATGTTTTATTGAACTGTCTGATATGGTGACTCCCATAAGTTTTTGCCCTTGATCACCTCTTTATGGTGGCGGTGGCCACTCTGATAATGGAAATACCTGATTGTAGAGCTCCGGTAGTTGAGGGAAATGAAAAGGAACTGATTACACAGTTCCTCAAGTAAAAGAGAAACACATTCTGGAAATCTCTACTGATCTTCATCCTAGGACTGAGCTGTGGAGAATGTTCCTTTTACAATCAGCCTATATGTGCTGATTCAGGCGTCCCTACACACTGACAAAGCTTGGTGGGGCTATTAAAAGCAGTGAGTTTGGCAAGTTGCATGTGGGTTTATACAGATGACCTCACCAAATTATTCAAGGCTTGCTTAGCATCTCTCCCATGCCACCTAATTTACTATGGTCCCAAGTCAGTTCTTTTTCTATGTGGGAGATTAAATTGATACATGTACACACACATAAGCTCAATTTGCAATTTGGACTGAATCAATTCCTAATTTTTTTTTTAATCCTTGGTGTGCTTCTCTCACAGTAACACCATTTTCTGAACCTCTGACCAATCTCCTGCTACACTCCTTTGCGCTGCCTTCTTCCGATCCCACTGTCTTCTAACAAGCCTGAGTGGCTTGTGGCACACACACAGTCCCAGGTTATCTTTATCTAGGATCCATCAGTTTGTTTTCAGTCTGAAAAATAATGCCTCTACTAAGCTGTAGAAACCAAGAAGAATTTATTTCCTTCAAAACAAGTTTCAAGTGAGTCTGCCCAGATAGATTAGATAAATCCAACTTAAATCACCGGCATTGTCTTCTTGTCTCTCCTCACGCCACAGTTGGGTTTTTAAAGGGGGTTAATGTGAAACTGAGATAATCCAGTTTCCCTTTTTCTATCCAACCTTCAGTAAAGAGTCTTACCTTAGAAAACAAGAATGAGAATTGTCTAGCTAATCACAGGATTTCGCATCTTTCCAAGCAATGAGGAGGATGAGAATAGTCCTTTTCTAGAATTAGAGCTTGAAGACTTTGGATAGATGGATGGATAGATGATACATAGACAGATAGACGTGAATGGCAATCATTCTTTGAGGAAAAAAAAAGAGTAAAACACCATATTCTATGGCATGATTGGCATGGCACTAAATCAACATTTCACTGTCTACTGTCACTTCTGAGAGATTAGTTTCTTCAGACACAAAGCTAGTCAACATTCCATCATCTCTACAATGTTTCATCATGTTTTTGCTTGCTATTAATCTTACCGTTTTTGTTCTCTCCCTTGAAACTATGTGGGAAACCTCACTTTACAGAATAATGTAAAACATGGCTTGCAAATAGGACCAGGTTTTTTGAATCATAGCTTTGTTGCCTAAACTTCATCATGCCTACATTGTACTTTTGCTTTAATGATTACGTGAGAAATCGTATTCATAATAATATCTAATTTTTTTTTTATGCAGAGCACATTAGGTCTGTCAATTTGTTTCATCCTGCAACAATCAATACCACAATAATCTCATTCTCAACTTTATTTTGAAAATAAAAACACAGCAGTACAAAACAAGTAATGTTTTCAAGGTCACACACTGTAACACCCTGGTAGTTCAATGGACTGAAAACTTACGCAACTCACCCTCAATTTATGTGTCAAAACCCTAAGCCCCAAGATAGCAGTAATGTGAGATGAGTGTCTTGGGTGCTGATCACTAATGTATGAAAGCATAGGCGTCAAATGATATTTGGACCCTTATAAACAAATGGATAACATCCGTTCCCTCTTCTACCATTTAAGTACACAGTAAGAAAGTACTTATAGACATCAAATTTACCAGCATCTTTTTTTTTCCTGGTTTTTCAAGACAGGGTTTCTCTGTATAACTGCCCTGGCTGTCCTGGAACTCACTCTGTAAACAAGGCTGGCCTCAAACTCATAGAGATCCACCTGCCTCTGCCTCCAAAGTGCTGGAACTAAAAGTGTGTGCCACCATGACCTGGCTGAATTTTCCAGCATCTGCATCATGGTCTTCCTGGACTCGCGTGAGGATGAATTTCTGCAATTTATTAGACACACAGTTTAAAGTATGTTTGTTATAGTAATAACAATCTAAGACAGGGAGGCAGGTATATATTCAAAGAAGAAACTGAGAATATTAATAAAAAGTGTGGCTAGAGGCTGGGAAATAATTCGATTGCAGGACACTTGCCTTGCATGCTTGCAGGCCTGGGTTTAATCCCTAGTACCGTGAAAAAAAATTGTTTTAAATTGATAAAGTATGAAGAGAATTAAGAAAAGAAGAATAACAGATCAAGGGACTCCCCAAAAGAATTATTATCACCTTTCAACCATAGGACAAGGACAAAGATAGACATAGTTGAAACCAGATGAGAGTTGTGCATGTAAGAAAGATGGGCCTTGATAGAGAAACTCTACCAGTGGCCAAACCACAACAAGACAGGAAAGGAGGAGATTAATGTCCTGACTTTCCTCTCTCCTAGTTCCTCTCCTGTCAGTACTTTGCTTTGATCACACTCAACTGGAAGTCAAGAGCATTTGGGAGACATAGAACATAGAGAGCAACATCATAGGACACAGACAAATCTGAGACTACATAAGGAAGAGCTATGGAGGACAGCTGAAGGAAGAAAACTACAGAGCTTTAATACATAGTCTTAACACTGCTGCATTGCCTCCTATTATTAGTCAGGATCCTGTAGAGTACTAGAAATTTTAGCATGAATATATATGTATATATATACATATATATATATATATATACTCATACACACACACACACACACACACACACACACACACACACACACACACACAAAGGGGATTTATTAGAACGACTTATAGGCTGCAGTCCAGCTAATTCAACAATGTTCTTTAACATTGCATATCTGCATATGCAGCTGGATATAACACATAAAAGAGGATTCATCAAATAGAAGTCATTATCAGCAGCACCACTGTCGCTTGGCTTAAACCAGGATAAACAGAAAACTTCCAGGGACCGTGTAGGACGGAAATACAAAAAGGTCCTGTCTCAGGCCAGAGAGACAACGCTGCTAAGAGAACATACCACAGAGCTTTGCAGAAGATGCTCGGCTACCTTTGACACCATAAGATGTCTCAGTTCAGCGTCTCCACCTGGGCTCTCGCCAACATTATTTGGAGTACTCTTCTCTATAATAACCCCCCTAGGCACCTTCAGCCATAAGGAAGTTTCCGTCTTGACAGCTTGCAGATGTTCCCCTTTTCCCAAGACATGTCCTGATATATATTATTTTTCACAACGTTGAATTTCATGCTATGAGAATTATGTTCCTGGCTTTCGGTTAGCATGATATAAGAAACTTGAATAACCATGACCAATGGAGGGATAGTCTTCTGTTTCTTAACTTTTAAACAGACATTCTTGACGTTGCCCACAAGTCTCCTACTCTTTCAATGCACTTTAAGGTCCCAATCATAGCAAGCTCAAGCTTGTTCTCATTGCTTCATTTTCAAATAATTCTATAATCTATCAAATACATTACACTGAGAAGTCACCCAAAGCTGTGCAAATTTGGTTGTAGAGTATTAAACCTTTTTAAATTAATTAATGTTATATATTTTTGAGACAAAGTCTAGTATATCCCAGGTTGGCCTTAAAATCACTGTGTAGGCAAGGATGATCTTGAACTTCTGATCTTCTGGTCTCCGCCTCCCAAGAGTTGAATTATAGCCAAGGGCCATCTTCTACCATGCCCAGTTTGTTCAACATTGGGTCTCAAACCCAGGAATTTGTACATGCTAGGCAAGCATTCTAGCAAGTGAGCTATATCCCTAGCCCATAGTTAACTTACTTTCATAGTGTATGTGTTAAGTATGTATGTTTTGATATATATATAACAAAACAATGACTATACCCAAGTAAATAAAAATATCCACCTTCCCCTTCATGTTATTAAATCTTCATCAATTTCTTTGCTTCAAATAAACTTTGATGCAAACTAAATGAGTAAAAGTAGCTGGGAATGATAATATGACAGTGAATTGAAGTTAAAACCAGAGGCAAGTTGTCATGAAATTAGTGACCAATGCTTACTGTGGGGAAAAAAAAGATACTTCTGTCCCTATGAGAATGTTCAGAGAGTCACCTTAAAATGACTCATGGACTTGTCCCTCCCTTGCTACCTCATACTGTCACGCAAATCTGACTTCTCACCATGCGCCTGCTCATATCTACTAAAATCCTCTGTGGTGTGAACTATGTGCCTCTGCTTTCCCTTTCTTAAAGAGAATTTCTCTGTCACTCTTCTTTACACACAAACCTGACAAAGAGAGAACACCCCAAAGGGCAACCAAGCAAGACCAATAGGAACCGGGA
The DNA here is from genome assembly GCA_902168405.1 of Peromyscus aztecus. Lineage (NCBI taxonomy): Eukaryota > Metazoa > Chordata > Mammalia > Rodentia > Cricetidae > Peromyscus > Peromyscus aztecus. Next base: position 4,517 of record CABHPQ010178818.1, read on the forward strand.
GCTGAACGGTTTAGGTTCACTCCTACTGAACTCTTAGCTGGTCTACAGTGGGGTGGAGTTTTAGTTAACTACAGAATTGATCAGCATCTTTCACATCAGTTGGCTTTGCCTCCATTGCTTCCCTCCAAATGTGTCTTTATTTTCCACTTATGCTTCCTTAATTCCTGTGCAAAATGAGTTGGCTGCACCTGAGCCTTCATATCTTGTAGGGGAATCATATCTGATCACTTCATAATTTTCCCCAGCTATCACTTTAATCTTCTATCATTTGTTCTACAGAAGCCAGAGTAGGCCTTCCAAGTTATAGATCACAGCATGGCATTTCCAGCTCAAAATCTTCTTGTAGCTTCCACCACACTTAGAATAAAAAAAGCAAGTCCTCTGATGGAAGTACTAACCAGGCCTCACCCCAGTTAACTTTTGAGATCAGACAAGACATGTTCAGGGGAGTAGTACATCTAGAGACAAAAATTCAAGCCTTTCAACAACTCCCAGCCTTCTGTATGATCTGGCTATCATCTGGTACTATTTCATTTTCTCTGTTCACTAACCACCTTGTGGTATCACCCTACATTTTCGTTTCTCTTTTTACAGGCCATCTACCCTATTGGAATGTATATCCTACAACAGTAGTATGTATATATATATATATGCCACTGTATCTCTAGTATCAAGTTAAGGATTTGGCATTAGGCAGGTATCCAAAAATATTGTTTAAATAGGCAATGGCTACTGCAATTTAATTATGTCCATGGCTATACTGTTGGAACTGACATATCAAACAGGAGGGAGGAACTTTGTCAGCTTCTCCACTTGAGGGACTTTGTGATATGTCTACCCCAAAATTGACAAAAAAAAATGTGATAAAGGTGACTAAAATGTGATAATCTTAGAGAATATTTTTTTAAAGGCCATTCATTCTAGTCAAAAACTAGATATAATCAAGATTGAGTTTGCCCAGGGGTGTTCAGCATCATAACTATAGACTTAAAGCTACAAAAACACCGGGTGTTATTGAAATGCCTGCAGGCAAAATTACTCCATTGTGTGAGTTTAAATGGTACAGCTCCAAATCTCTTATTTTCTCGTTGAAATAACTATGTTTAGTGTGAGTTATATAAAGGCACTCCCTCAGGAATGCAGCTACCACACACTAGCACAGGACACACCAACCCCACAAGGAAAGATGAATCTGCATCTCATCTAGAAAAAGCTAGCAATGGGAAATCCTACAGAGAGGAAATGTCAAAGGGTCCTCAGAGATAGATAACTTTAGAGAAAACTCTCCTGTTGAATATATAATGACTAAAATTAAGAATGTCCAACAACTTAGCAAGATAATTGTATGTAGTTGAAGGTAGTCTGCCCTCATGTATAACCCAAATCTGTCAGTGGGTAGCAATATGAACCTGAGCAAGTCATTTAACATTTAAGTTAAATTTTCTTGAGGGCAAGGAACTGTCCCATTCATTGTATATTGTTAAAATCCACCACATTGCCTGGCACAAAGGAAGTGCCCAGTCAATGGCTGCTATATAAGTACTGGGAAAACCATAATTTGTACTTTCTGAAGGATGGTACAACTTTTAGCAAGAATCATTGTATTTCTTTACCCTGCTAGCATCTTATTTTCATTTCATGACTAAATTATCATGTGGTTTTCATGTCCAATATGACTGTCATTGTGTATCATGGTGGGGATATGAATCCAGAGCCTCACTCATGCTAGGAAAATGCAGTAGTGTTGAACTTTCTTTTTATTTTTGAGGCATAATCTCAGTAAATTGCCTAAGCAAAACATGAGTTGATGCTGTATGCCAGGTTGGGTTTGAATTTACAATCTTCCTGTTTCAGCTTCTCAAGTAGCTCAGACTATAGACATGAACCCTTGGGTCCAGGATTGGATATTTCAATGACTTCAAATTAGAAACAGATTGTGTTCACTCACAGGGATTGTTATTTAGTACTAAATGAAAACTGTTGTGCATGAGGTAACAATGACATCACATCAATTCAGATTGCACTTGAAAACTAAAGATAGCTTGATGGCTTTTCATAGCAAGAAAACCAGGCTAGGGAATGTGGAGACCTAAACACGTGAATTTGGGCAAGTTAACTCTTACTTATGGGGAGGAGGCAGGACCTCATATAGCCTGGCTAGCTTCAAACTGTCTACATAGCTAAGGATGAACTTGAACTCATGATCATACTGCTCTGCTTTCTAGATGCTGGGATTACTCACATATAACACCATGTCCAGGTTATATGATCCTGAAGATTGAACACAGGGCTCAAGCATGTGGGATAAGCACTTTCCATACTGAGCTCTATCTCCCACCACTGGACAAATCAATGCTTTCTAAGCCTCAGGATTTATACTTGTAAAATGAAGGCATTGGAGAAGCTGAATTACCTCAGAGTAGGACAAATAACCAGTGTGTGACTTTTGTAAACCCTAAAGTGCTCCAGGATATCTCAGATGTATCAGAGAGTGTTTTTATTTGGCCTGTCTACTGATCTTAGATTAAGAAAGAAAAGAGGTTTTTATCAGAATATAACAACTCATCTCAAAATGTACTATTCAAAAATGACAATATTAGGACTGGAAAGATTGCTCAGTGGGTAAAAGCACCTGCCACCAAGCCTGACCACTTTCATAAAATCCTCATACCCACATGGTGGAAAGAGAGAATCGACTCCTGCAAGTTGTCTTCTAGCATCCACACATGCAACATGGCACATGTGTGCAACACACACAGAGTAAATAAACTTTTAAAAATGATGACAATGTCAGTTTGGTAAGAAGTGGTCTAGAAACTGCTTCCATGTAACTCAGTGAAAGGTAAGTGACAGTATAACAAAAATAAGACAAACCAAACCAAAAATACTCTATTCCAAAGAGGAGAAGAGATTCAGAAAAGGACAGGAGTGATTAGACAGTTGAAAAATGAAGAGAAACAGAGGGGAAATGCATACAAAAGAAGACAGCCATGATGAAAGTAGTGTCACTTGTGCTGATCTCCAGCAGGGGCAGGAGAAGCAGCAGAAGATTAAAATAAAAAAAAAATTAAGCTTATTTTATCTTCTCAGTGTGGTACTGGGAATTGTACTCTCAAGAGTAAACTGAGCACTAACAAGATCATCAAAGAAAACTGGAAAAGATTTCCAAACCAGCAGACACACAAATCACAAGAAATATGAAAGCAAGCCAACATGATTCCTCCAAAAGAATATAACTCTTCAGTGGCTGCATTCAAAGATACTAAAATGGGTGAAATGTCAGTTGAAGATCTCAAAAGCTAACTAGCAAAAATGATCAATGGCCTTAAGGGGGCTAGAAACAAGCAGACAAATGAATCAAAGAATCAATGCAGTACCTTAGAGGAAATTCAGAAACACAGAGGAGGAAAGTCAGCAACATGAAAATGGTCCACTACAATGAGACCAAGCTTATAAATTCCTATAGTAGAAGAAAAAAGTGAGATTAAATACAAAAGTCATTGAGAATCTATTCAATGAAATAATAGCAGAAAAATCTAGAGAATGAAATGGACATAAAAACAGTCTTAAAAAACTAAACAAACAAACACAACACAACACAGGAGGCATTTAGAAGTCCAAAAAGACAAAAGAAGAAACTCTCCACAGCATCTTATATTCAAGATGCCAAAAACAATAAGCAAAGAAACAATAGAAAAAGCTAAAGAGGAGGATGGCATCCTATGAGTCCAACCCTTACTCGGAATCTCCAGTGCCTGACCTGACTACCAGCTGTGGATATAGCTCTGTATAAATAATGCTGATTGGCCAGTAGCCAGGCAGGAAGTATAGGTGGGACAGAGAAGAGAATTCTGGGAACAGGAAGGCTGAGTGAGAGAGACGCTGCCAGCCACCAAGATAAGAAGCAGATGTTAAGATACCGGTAAGCCACAAGCCACATGGCAACTTATAGATTAATAGAAATGGGTTAATTTAAGATACAAGAACAGAGCCGGGCGTTGGTGGCGCATGCATTTAATCCCAGGACTCGGGAGGCAGAGGCAGGCAGATCTCTGTGAGTTCGAGGCCAGCCTGGGCTACCAAGTGAGCTCCAGGAAAGGCGCAAAGCTACACAGAGAAACCCTGTCTCAAAAAACCAAAAAAAAAAAAAAAAAAAAAAGATACAAGAACAGTTAGCAAGAAGTCTGCCACGGCCATACAGTTTGTAAATAATGTAAGTCTCTGTGTGTTTATTTGGTTGGGTCTGAGCGGCTGCGGAACTGGCCGATGAGAGAGATTTGTCCTGGACCGTGGGCCAGTTAGGACTGGAGACAACTTCAGCTACAACCAGCCACCCCACCCACAATGCTTCCTGGAAATTGCATAGCTTCCTGTAGCCTCAACCCCAACTTATTAGCCCCTGAGCCTACCTGCCACCTCGGTCTCCAAGATGTCTTTGGGACTGCATTGCATTCTGTGCCTTGAATCCACATGGGGACGACCAGCCCAGCTTCCTCCATCCCACACATCTCCACCTGAGGACAGTATGGCAACCTCCATCCTGCCTTCTGGGAGCACTACCCATGCCTGATGTTACCTAAGACCTGCCACTTAAGGACAACCAAAGAATCTAGTAAGCCCTTCACACACTTCTGAAAATCAGCAGCAAGAATCTTCTAACACTACAGAGGTTTAGTTCCTGGGTTCAGAAGTTGCACCTATCCCTAGCTGAGCTGGGACCACTTCTGAAACCATGTACACATCAACACAGAGTTGCACAAGGACCATGGAGCTGGCTTATAACCTCTCAAATTGGGGTAACAACCAGTCAACAAAGATCCAAATACCCATGCAATATAAAAGTGAGACCAGATAGCAATACCAGGAAACATTACCAAGAAACTAATTCCAGAAGCCTACAGCTGGCCACAAAAACACAAGCAATATGAATAAATAGGACAATATTCTGTCCTTCAGAAAGTAGCACCCCCATTGTAACATTCCCTGAAAAAGCAACTTTTGATGCACAAGACAATTATTTCAGAATAACAAGTATAAATTTGTTCAAGAAATTCAAAGAGAAGATCCATAAGTTTTAGAATGAAGGTGGCAAAATAAGAAAAGCCAAACTGAAATAAAACTTGAAATGAAAATCTCAATGAGTAGAGTAAATAATTCAATGCAAAGTTTCACCAGAAGAATGGACAAAGTTGAATAAAGAACATAAAGCTTTGAAGACAACATAGAGGAGTTGATCATTCATTCAAAGAAAGAGTTAAATGTAAAAAGAGCCAGAAATGGGCCACATAGGAACTCTGGAACTCTATACAATATCAAATCTATGAGTCATATAAGAAGGAGAAGAATCCAAGGCTAAAGGATAGACAATATTTTCAACAGAATCATGGAAGAAAAAAATTACAGATCTAAGGAAAGAGATGCCTGTCAAGAAACAAGAGGCATACAGAACACCAAATAGACAGGACCAGGGGGGCAAAAAATATTCTACAGATCACTAAATATATAAAACAAAGAAAGAATACTGAAAACAGGCCTATCATAAATAACACCTGACTTTTCAATGAAAAAAAAAATGAAAGCTAGAAGAGCTTGAACTGATGTCTTGCAATTTCTTAAAGATGACAGACTTTATTTTTTAAGCTTTATTTTCCTCATGTATGCTGTGCTTTTCCTGCACATATGTGTGTGCACTACATGCTTGCCTGGTGCATGAGGAAGTGGTGAGCCTCCATGTGAGTGCTGGGAATAGAACCCAGGTCCTTCACAAGAACAAGTGCTCTTAACCACTGAGCCAACTCTCTAGTCCCCTTTAATTTATTATTCTTTTCTTTAAGCCCAAACTTTTATACCTAGCAAAAACTATCAGTTGTAATTGAAGGAGAAAGAAAAACTTTCCATGATAAAAAGAGATTCAAGGAATTAATGACCACTAAGCTAGCTCTATAGAGGATATTGGAAAAAAATATTTCAGTCTGAAGAGAAAGTCAACCCACACAAGAGGTCACAAAGAATAAACAACTCCAGAACAGTTTGTTAAAAGTGGTTTAGGAAAAATATACTAAAATTAATAAACATTGTCAAATAATAACTCTCAATATTACTGGCCTCAATTACCCAAATAAAAAGACACAGACTAAAAGATTGAATTAGAAAAAAGGATCCATCTTTCCACTGCTTTCAAGAAACATGCTTCACAATCAATGATAGACACCACCTTAGAATTCACAAGGGTATTCCAGGCAAATAGAACAAAGAGCCAAGCAGGAATAACTATTCTAACATCTGAAAAAATAGACTATACACCAAAACTTATCAGAAACGATAAGGGACACTATGGAAAAATCTACCAAGAGGATATTACGTATATACACCAAATACATAAAAGATACTCAATTATGCAGGAAATGGCTTTTTGGAACACATTCCCTAGGGTGGGATACCTTGCTCACCCTTGACACAGCAGGGAGGGGCTTGGTCCTGCCTCAACTCAGTATGCCAGACTTTGTTGACTCCCCAAAGGAATCCTTACGCTCTCTGAGGAGTGGATGGGGGATGGGATGGGGAGGGTGGGAGGGTCAGTAGAAGGGGTGGAGGGAGAACTAGAATTGGTGTATAAAATGAAAAAAAAAAAATTTAAATAAAGAAAAAAACAAGACACCCAATTTGGATCAAGATCATGATGGGGAAACCTACAGAGACAACCAAACCAAACTAGTGGGAACGTATGAACTTCAGACCAACAGCTGTGGAGCTTGCATGGGACTGGACTAGGCCCTCTGCATAAGCGAGACAGTTGTATAGCTTGATCAGTTTAAGGGGCCCCCTGGCAGTAGGATCAGAATCCATACACAGTTGCATGAGCTGGCTTTTTCGAGCCCACTACCTATGGTGGGACACCTTGCACAGGCTTGAGGCAGGGGAGGGGCTTGGACCTGCTTCTACTGAAAGTACCAGGCTCTGCTGACTCCTCATGAGAGGTCTTACCTTTTTGGAGGAGTGAATACGGGGGGGGGGGGGGGGGGGGAGGCTGGAGGTGTGGGAGGAGGGAAAAGGGGATCTGTGATTGGTATGTAAAATGAATAAAAAATTTCTTAATAAAAAACAAACAAAAAAGACACCCAATTAAAAAAATACTATTAGATCTAAACCATAAGCTGACTCTAGAGAATGAAAGGGAGGGGCTTCAATATCCTGCTTTCACTCAATAGATAGATCATTTAGACAAAAACTAAACAGAGAAACTTTGGAGTCAAATGACATCATAAATCAAATGATTCTACCAATATCTACAGAATAGTCAACCCAAACACTAAAGAAGACACTTTTCTCAGCAGACACTGGAGCTTTCTCCAAAATCAACCCCATATTAGGACACAAAGTAAGTGTCAATAAATATAGGGAAATTGAAACAACATCAGCATTCTATTTGACTACAAAGGAATAAAGCTGGATATCAACATCCATAGAAAACTCACAAAAAAATAAACAATACACTTCCAGGTGAAAAGCAGGTCAGTGTGCAAATTAAAAAAAAATTCCTAGAACTGAATTAAAATGCAAACACAGCATATCAAAATCTATGGGATACAATGGAAGAGGAAAGTTTACAGTACTACGTGCCTGCCTCAGAGAGAGAGAGAGAGAGAGAGAGAGAGAGAGAGAGAGAGAGAGAGATCCTATATTAATAACTCAGGAATATACCTGAAGGCCTTGAAAAACCAGTAAGCCATACCCCCAAAACATTAGACAGGGAGATAAAATGAAAATCACAGCTAAAATTAATGAAATAGAAGCAAACAAACAAAAAAATAAAAAGAAGCAACAAAATGAAGAGTTTCTTCATTGAAAAGATTAACAATATTGACAAGTTTTTAGCCAAGTAAGAAAGAGAAAAAGAATCAAAATTAATAAAATCAGAGAAGAAAAGGAAAACATGACAATAAATACCAAGGTGATTCATAGACTCATGAGATACTTTAAAAATATGTTTTCTACTATACTTGAATATCTAACACAAATAAATGATTTTCTAGATACATATGACATACAAAGTTAAATCAAAATGATGTCTCTAAGTAAACCAATGAAACCAGTGAAATGGAAGCTGTAATTAAAATTCTCCCACCTAGCTGGGTGGTGGTGGTATATGTCTTTAATTTCAGCAATTGAGAGTCAGAGTAGGCCGATCTCTGAGTTTGAGGCCAGCCTGGTCTATAAAGCAAGTTCCAGGACAGCCATGGCTATACACAGAGACACTGTCTTGAAAAACAAAAACAAACAAACAAATAAATTCCCAACCAAAAATAACTCAGGACTACATGAATACAGTGCAGAATTCTACCAAACTTTCAAAGAACATCAATAATACTCAAATTATTCTACAAAATAAAAAAGGAAGGAACACTTCCAATTTTTTTTTACAAAGCCAATATTACCCTGATACCCAAACTAGACACAAAGATAAAACAAAAAATAATTACAGGCCAGTCTCTCTGATGAACCTAGATGCAAAAATTCTCAAGAAAATACTTGCTTATTGAATTCAATAGCATATTAAAAGATTATTAACCATGATCAAACCAGCTTTATCTCAGAGATGCAGGGATGGTTTAGCATATATTAATTAATAAATGTAATACAACATATAAATAGAACCAAGGATAGAAACTACATGATCCCCTGGTGAGATGCAGAAAAGGCCTTTGAAAAATCCAATATCCTTTCGTGATGAAATTTCTAGAGGATATTGGATATAAGGGACATATTTCGGTATAATAAAGGCAATAAACAGAAAACACACAGGCAATATCATGCTAGTTGGAGAAAAAACTCAAAGCATTTCCACTAAAACAAAGAACAAAGTAAAGATGTCCATGCTTTGCAGTCTCATTCAATATTGTCTTAGTTACTGTTACTATTACTGTGAAGAGACACCACGACCATGGCGACTCTTATAAAGAAAACATTTAATTGAGAGTGGCTCACTTACAGTTTCAGAGGTTCAGTCCATTATGATGATCATAGTAGTGTGCAGGCAGACTTGGTGCTGGAGCTGAGAATGCTACATCTTGCAGGCAACAGGAAGTTGATTGCCTTTCATACTCAGGGAAGCTTGAGAAAAAGAGACCTCAAAACCTGCCCCCATAAATATCACATTTCCTCTAACAAGGCCACACCTCCTAATAGTGCCACTCCCTTCAGGGGACCATTTTCTTTCAAACCACCACAAATATAGTGCTTGAAGTCTGAGCTAGAGTGGTAAGACAAGTAAGGGAGATAAAGGGGATAAAAATCAGAAAGGACGAAGTCAACAGACACTTGTTTGCAGATGATATGATTTTGTACATGAAAGACCCTATGGGCTCCTCCAGGAAATACCTACAGCTGGAAAAAAAAACATTCAGAGAGATACAAAATTAACACCCAAGAAAATAGTATTCCTAAATACCAATAGCAAGCATATAAAGAAAGAAATTGGTGAAATAATTCCATTCATAATAGCATCAAAATATCTTGGAATAAATCTAACCCAGGAAGGAAGGAGGTACATAATAAAAAAAATTATGATATTGAAGAAGATACTATAAGAGAAATATCTCTCCTGCTCATGAATTAGTATGATTAATATTGTGAAAATGCCCATCCCATGAAAAGCAATCTACAGTTTCAAGGCAATCCCCGTGAACATTCCAATGCAATTCTTCACATAAATTGAAAAAAAAAAAGTCTTAAATTTTATAGGATGCAAAAAAGAAAGAAAAAAAAAACCAAGGTAACAGAAAAAATCTTGAACAATTAAAGAACTGATAAAAGTGTCACCATGCCCAATCTCAAATTGTACTATAGAGCTATAGTAAAAAAAACCAAAACAAACAAACAAAAAAAAAAACAGCAGGGTACTGGCGTAAACAGACACATTGATCAATAGAAAAGAACTGAGGATCTGAATATAAGTCCATGCACCCACAAAGATGTCAAAAATACACACTGGAGAAAAGGTGGCATCTTAAACAAATGGTACTGTTCAAACTGGATAGCTATTTCTAGAACAATTAGATCCTGTGTCCCACTCTGCACAAAACTCAACAAGTGGATCTAGGACCTCAACATAGACCTAGTGCCCTAAGTCTGATAGAGAAAAAGTAAGCAATGTGCTCTAAGTCATTGGCACAGAAAAGGCCTTTCTGAATAGAACCCTGGTAGTGCAGGCATAAAGACCAAAAATTGAACTAACAAGCTTCCATATAACAAAGGATACTACCATTTGAATGAAAAAGTATCCTGCAGAATAGTAAAACACTTTCTGGATGTACATCTGACAAAGGGATAGTATCTAGCAAAGAATTTTAAATCCTTGGCTACCAAGTGAGTTCTAGGAAAGGCGCAAAGCTACACAGAGAAACCCTGTCCAAAACAAAGCAAAACAAAACAAAACAAAACAAAAGATATTTTTATATTTTGTATGCTGCTAATGTTTCTTCCCTGTTATAGAACCAGCCTATGGGGTTGAGGAAATTGACTCAAACCAGTTGCCAAGGCATGGACATAACATACTTCCTTATAAGCCAATCTGGAGTCTGCCTGAGGGCCTAGCAACAGGCACTGTCAGATCTCCTGATCATGCCCAGCCAATAGGGACGACCACACAATGTCACCAGAGCAGGACACAGCCTGGGTGCTGGGAGGAGGGTATATAAGGCTTTCCCCCTTATTGAATAAATGAGTCTGCTGTTTGTCTTTCACCTGAAAAAAAGGAATTTTAAATCCTGAATACTAAAACAATAAAAACAAAAATAAAAACCCAATTAAGAGTTGGATCAAGGTACTAAGCAAAGAGTTCTCAAAAGATGCAATATAAATGGTTAAGAAACATTTTTTTTTTTTAAGTTCAACACTGTTAGCCATCAGGGAAATGCAAGTAAAAACCCTTTGAGATTTCATATTGCTCCAGTCAGAATGGCAAAGATAAAAAAAAAAAAATTATAGGTATGGCAGAATGTTGTTAAGAATCATTTTATTGCTGTGTTCCTTTACCAAAACAATAGTGTTTGGATCAGAAAAACTTCCTCTTGCAGTAGATGGGAACACAGAAACCCACAACTGGACAAGGTGTAGAGAGTTGGAACTTGGAACACTCAGTCCTAAATGGAACTTCTTTATCAATCCACTCCCCTCAGGGCAAGCCATGTGCAAGATAAGGTAAAAAAATTGAAAGAGTAAGACAGAGACAGTGGCTAAGGATCCGGCCACCATGGAGGAGCCACTGCCACTGAAACCCAAGTCGAAGCCAGATCACTGTTCTGCTGCAAGAGGGAGTGTGCAGAGCCCACAGTATCTCCTGAACACCTTTTAAAAACGGCAGGTCTGAGGGGAAGATGCTTTTAAAAGGTGATCTCACAAAACTGGAAGGAAAGTTGGTGGAACCGGGCTGTGTGTGGAGCAAAGGATGGTTTTGAAACTGGAGACACAGCAGTGAAGAATATGGGAGTGATATGGGAGAGCACGCCTGCCGTGGACAAAGAACATGCCATGCTTTCTCTCGTATGTGGATCCCAGCTCTGACTCTTCACATATACGTGTTTCATTTGAAATACCCATGGAGGCTAGAAAACTAATAAAGGGCCACTGAGAAAGTGATGCTTTTAAAGAAATAGAGCTAGAATTCAGTGATATAAAGGGGGAAACTGGGACAATGGAAGAGAAAAGATTAAATGGAGTGGGGATGGGAAGGCAAGGTAAAGGAAAGGATACAGGGAGGGATAACTAACACTAAAGATCTTTTTAAAAGTCATATGGAAACCTACTATTGTAGGAGCTTCCTAAAATATATACATATACACATATAAAATGAGTTTGAATGGAGTTAACCAAAAAACAGAAGGACACTATCCAAAGCAGACATCACAGTCTACCAAATAAAATCCCCAGAACAAGGAATGTGTAACCTCTTTTGTAGCTGGTAGTCAATGGGATCTGATAGACCCCCCAAACATTACAAGTTATACTCATTGTTCTTAGTTACCCTCTAGAACTTGATGGTAAGACCCTGTTTGTGGTTGATATGTTGTGCAACCCAATAAACTTATCTGGGTCAGAGAACAGAACAGCCACTATATTAAACATAGGTTTAGGCAGTGGTAGCACATGCCTTTAATCCTAGCATTCTGGAGGCAGAGCTCCATCTGGATCTCTGTGAGTTCAAAGCCACACTGGAAACAGCCAGGCATGGTGACACACACCTTTAATCCCAGAAAGTGATGGCAGGAAGCAGAAAGGTATATAAGGCGTGAAGGCCAGGAACTAGAGCCTTTTTAAGCTTTTAGCTTTTAGCAGCAGTTAAGCTGAGATCCATTCAGATGAGGATTCAGAGGCTTTCAGTCTGAGGAAACAAGATCAGCTGAGGAATTGGCAAGGTGAGGTTGGATGTGACTTGTTCTGTTTCTCTGACCATTCAGCATTCACCCCAATACCTGGCTCTGGGTTTGTTTTTATTAATAAGACCTTCTAACAACTCATGCTACACCTGTTGCTGAAGATAAATATGTAGTTGAGTGATAGAACATAGAGAAATCAATCTGGTATTAATCTATAAGCTTCATAGTTCCAGAAGTGTCTCATGGTTAGCTTTCAAGTACTAAAAGGTATTATGTCCACTACTAAAGGAGAAAAATAATCATCAGTCTTACCCAGATATGAACCCTGTAAGCTACAATAACAATGTCTGGCAAAACATGCCCACTGATTTGCAGTAATGGCACAAATGTTATGGGAGTAACCAACTACTTTCTGATTGGATTGAAAGCCCTTCTTTGATAATCCATCTCAAGTCAGTCAGAATGGCTATTCCCGAGAAAACAAGTAATAAATCCTGGTACAGATGTGGGAAAAGAGGAACATTATTACCTTTGCAAACCACTCTACTTATAGTGGGAATCTCTATGGGAATTCACCCAAAAAATTAAAAATAGAACTATATATGTTCAGTTAATACCACTCTTGGGCATGTAACCATATAACTAAGTCAACAAGCCACAGAAATATGCCATGACATAAGTAGCAATTCCAGCAAAACAGAAGTTACCTGATATTTTTCATAGATGAAATATTTTTCCTGCATGAACATCTTCGCCACAATTAGTCGGATTTGCTGTAATAACTTTGTGACTAAGAAGGAGGCTATATGGTTTGAAGGGATAAAGGAAAAAAAATCAAAGGACTAGATTTACATTCTGCCTCTAGAAGAGCATAGCAACAAATATTTGCTACAGCTGTGCGGTGTGTCCAGCCCTGTATGAGTAAATAGACTACAGCAATATATGTGAGGGAGAACTAAAGCTAGAAGTAAGCTGGAATTGCTGGCATTCCATGCTAATAATCACAATTATTCCTGAAATACCATTATTTTATTGTTCACTTTTGTAAAAAAATACTGTATTTCCTATGTTTACATATATGACTTCATTTAATCCTCAGATCTATTCTATGTAGAAAATACTAGCAATTCCTTTTTACAGAAAAGAAGACTAAAGTTTATAGAGGCAATAACTGTTCAAGATTACTCAATAAATTATAGATAAATGTAGGATTCAAATATGTGCCCTAATATTTCCAGTTACCAATCTTCACCTTCTGTACTCTTAACAGTTTCTCAGACACATGTGCAGAGGAAGTCAAAAGAGAATGTACCAGTAGATCCTGAAGGTCTGAAGAAAACAACATGGTGAGTTCTTATCTGAGATCCAGAATCACAAAGCACCAGTCTTTCCTTATGAAAGGCTGCAAATGAATTATTCGTCTTCATTCAAGCATATCCTTGTTTGTCTCCCCCACCTTGGCCTCCCTGATATCCCACGAGGTCCTGCCATGACGACTTTGGCTTTCCTGATGTCATCTTTTATCATCACTTCTACTGACTTGAACACCTAAACTTGAGTCACCTGACTGAAGTTCAGGTTTTAGGGATAAAGTTTGAGAACAATGATAAAATGTTGTGCCTTATGTGCTGGCTCCAGCTGTCAAGTATTAGGATTTGTTCAGAATTCTGAATCTATGAGTTCTTCAAAAGTATATAAAATTTCATGATACTCTCCTGTGTTTATTGTGGAGATGGAAAAAGATAATGAATTATCTTAGACATAATATGAAAAAGTCAGACCAATTCTGAGTATACATTTACAATCAAATTCCACAACTTTAAAGTCCCCAAGCATTCTAATTAAGTAGAATTCTCCTGAAATTTGGTCTAGGTACAAAGCTGGCCATCTTTATACGAAGCAGTAAGGGAAAATGCAAGGCTGGAAAGAGTCGAGTAGGAAAGACAATAAAGTGCAATAGGAATTCAGAAGAGACACAGTAACTAGCTGGGTGGCCTGTCCCTAATAAATATCATTGGGAATTGGAGAACTGCCTAGGAGTGGGAAGTAAGGACCAAGATGAATAACTGAATAAAGAAAGAGAGAAGAATGTTAACTTCTTCTCCACATGGGATCTTGACTAGATGGGGTGTATTTCTATTTTAAATGGAACAAGTGAGTACTTACTGGCAATCAGTCCCTTCTTCCTGGTCTTCTTAAGGGGGAGAAAAAAAAAACCCTGAAGCTCCGTGGCAGTGAGTTAAATGCCCACCAGTAAGTCCCTTTTCTCTGGAGTTTTAAGACCATCGTTAGCTTCCAGTGACAAACTCAGGAAGAGGAACGAAGGCACTCCACAGAAATGCCTCAGACCAAGTGAATTCTGTTCTGTGAAATAACTGAACAAAGAGAGATGTCTTCTTTCTTTACATTTTATGAAGTTTATTATTCTCGATATTACCTGAAGAGTGTGTGAAAACAGAAATCATGACAGGGAAATGTTCCTATCAGCCAGGAGAGTTTAAAAAGCAAAGTTAGAAGCTGTGGTGTAGACACTGTGAGAAATGGCAAAGGCAGAAAGGAAATTTAGAAAAATAAACAAACTTCACCAATTTCAGACTGTTCATGAGAATAAGTTTATTGAAAAGTAGTTTTGTTAATCTTTACCTCCTGTTGGGGTGCTGTGTCCAACTTTGATTTGATAGTTTTTGCTTCATCTTATTATATTTTATTCTGTCATGTTTGGTTTTTATCTCTTAGAAGCCTGTTCTTTTCTAATGAGAGACAGAAAGGGAGTGGATCTGGAAGGGAGGGGAAGTAGGGAGGAACTTGGAGGAATAGAGGGAAAGGGACTATAATCAGGATACAATGTATGAGAAAAGAATCTATTTTCAATAAAAGGGAGAAAGCAAAAGTAGTATCATTAAAAAGAAAGAAATCACAAATACAACATGAGATTCAAATATAATTCCAAGTCCTCTGATTGGTTACTACAGAAGGAGATTGGAGTTGGGGTTTAGTTCAGTGGTAGATCACTTGTCTTGCATATGCAAGATTCTGAGTTCAGTTTCTAGGACCACAAAGAATAGAAAAAAAAATAGAGGGATCTAATTTCCTCAATCCACAAAAGATTGCATGCCTCTTATCACCTACCGAACAAGTCTTGACTTCTAGTTCCGTGAAAAAGCAAGTTTCCTTAATAGAAAGAATTTATTTTTTCCAGAGGAATGTAAGTATTTTTATAAATATGTGCTTTTATTATAAATATAAAAATGGTAATATTAAGATAGAGAAGAAAGTGGCATTGCATATTTTCCAGCTGTCATATAATTAATTACATGGTAGAATCATGATTCCATACTTCTATTTAGTCTTCATGACCACCATATAAATGACTCCCAACCATCATGTATTATAATTTGCAAATTTACTTTAAAAATAACTTGACTACATGAAACAGTCAGGATATCCAATTGAAAATGTAATCTAGACAGCTCCAAAAATCTTCCTTTATTGGCTGATGCATTCATCTCTTTGCCCTCATTTTAATCCAAGAGTCTCTGTAATTTTTTTCCACAGATTCACAGTGACTGAAGGGAGAATTCTCTCTAGGGGCATTCAACATACTCGCTTGTGAGTTGCATGTGAGCTTAGCTTGCATATTTATCAGATTTATAAGTGGCCTAGGAGATGGGTTCATAACCACTGTTAGATTATGAAAACAAAATGTGTGCGATAAGTTGAAAGAGTGGAAGGAATAAAAAAAGGGTGCTATTTCTGATGGGAAAAGTTGATGAACAAAAGATATTTTAACTTGGCAAATGAAGCCTTAGAGCAGAAAAAATAATTTTACAAAAACCTGCAGAGTTTTCTTCATTTAAAGGGCATTCCCAAGAGAACACAGTAAGAGTTATCCACAACTGTAAGCTTTAAATTAAGACATTGTCTCATGAAAAGATGGAGCTATAAAACAAAGGACCATCCTTTTTGCCACTGTTCATTCATATTGTCACATGTTCATTCACTCCATAGATAGTGCCAAATATATCTATTATTTGCCAAGCTAGGTACCAAGTACTGTCAATACCAAAATGAATGAAGCAGCCATGGTCCTCCTTGGGGGTCTGTGCATTAGCCACACAGACAGACTGAAACAGAAAAATCAACCAGTTTTCACTCTCACAAACTCTGTTATAAAACAAGCCATTAAAGGACTGAAATAAAGATTGGTGAGACAGACAGACCACTGTACCCAAGAAAATCTTTCTGTATAGATAATGCTCCGACAGAAATCTAAAGAGTTAGAGGGAGCAGCAGATTGTCTAAATAGTAACAATAGTGCAGGCCATATCTCTAAGACAAAAATAAACAAAGATATTTGTCTGAAAACCTAAAGAACAAAAGTAGAAATGGAGCACGATGGGCGAGGAGGAGCATATGAGGCTGGAGGATCAGAGAAATAGCAGAGCTGAGCCTTGCAGGAAGGAACGTGCAGTTAATCCAAATAAAATAAGGTTTGTAAGGCATTTAAACAGGTGACTCAAGCTGGCACTCTCAGCTCTTGGGAGACTGATGTGGGAGGATTGCCTCCTACTAACTTCAAGGCCAGCCTGGGCTACATTATAAGCTCAGATCCTATTATTTAAAAAAAAAAATCAAAAGCAACCACAGCAACAAAACTCACTTTGTCTACACTGTGAAGAACAGGTTAGAGAAAAATTGACAAAGGTCAGGTAGGAGACCGTTGTTACCATTTACGCCAGAGAACAGGGCAGCTTAGGCCAGCTAGTGAGCGTGGAGACAAAGAAGAGCTGATCTTAGATAGAATGCTGGGAGAGACTGTGCTCTCAGCCCAGAAAGGGTTCAGACAGGAGTGATTCCAAGCTCTGTAAGCCCTTTCTGACTCCATGACTCTGTGAAGGACAGAAGAAATTCTAGAAAAAACACAGGCATGTGAAAAAAGTCCCTCGTGAATTCAAAACCTGTTTCCCATTGGTTCACATGCACAGGCCGGATTTTTTTCTAAAATTTTTAGCAATGAAAGACACTAGGTTGGACCAAATTCCTCCACTGAGTTCATTACTGACGGGCCACAGGGGGATTGAAATAAAACAGGAGCATGTGGAAGGCATCAAGCTTACAATGTGAACATGAGCAGCACTAATGGGAGCAGGCCACTGCCAGGCACCATCCCCATCATGCTACAAATTAGCCAGAGTCTCAGGAATCCCAGCTCTGCAGCTGCTGCACAGATGGATGCTGAGCACTGGGATGGGAGCAGGAAAGGAGGGTGGAGCAGAAAGAAGATCCGGATCAAACCAGGCATCTCTGCATTTAAAGAAGAGGCTACCATTCCAGTCCCCATGGAATAACCAGGACGGGTCTTTTTAGCGTGCAGATGTGGCCACATCCTCATTCTCACCCCAGGCCCTGGACTCTGCAGTGGTTTAGCATTGCTTCCAGGAAGAAGAACAAACTCTCCAGGGAAGAGATCTCATGTAAAGTTTGCATATGTCCTGGCTTGCTCTGGGTAGTGAAAGTTTATGTGTATTTTGGTAGTTCCTGATAGTTCCTGGTTTTACTCAACAAGTGTTCCAGTGTAGATATAAATTACAAAGCCCCATATGTCCCCATGTTCTTTCTATGGCTGATCCGTCCATCCTCATCTCCTACCATGAAGTCCCATTGTGATTTCTTTGTTCCTCTAGGTGTCTTTCCACAAGCCTCCCACTGCAGCAGAGAGGGCCACCATGCCCTCATTTAACCACCAATCCTTCGGGTCCTTCTGGAAGAGGCTCTCCCTTCTGCTGTCCCTTCACTTCAAGGCTGTTCCTCTCCTCCACAGTGCTTACCTGGATAGGTTCTACTTTGGTTTGGTTTAATCTGTACATTTATTTGATGAGTCTATTTTTAAAGTTGAACTACTTTTCATATTTGAATGAGGGTAGTGACAATCTCTTTGCCATTTAAGGTTCAGTTGCTAGGTTTTAATTAAGTAAATTAATTCATGGTAAATGAATAAATAACTAATTACTGGCTACTCCTGCCAAACAGACACACACACACACAAAGGCCTGTATTAATATTGAAAGGAAATGATAGAGGTAGCCTCAGTGAGATCTTTACTACATACTTATTTATAATATATATTGAAGTGAATATAGACTTTCATACCTATAATACCAATTAATAATATCAATTAAATATACTCCTGTTATTCTTTTCTTTACTTTCCTGGGGATTATATTTTCAGCATGTTTCTAAAAATATATTGAATATTCTATTGAATTAGATCTCCTCACCAAATGCAAAATTTCAACTCTTAGATATTTTGACTACCAGAAAAACCAACATTTGAAACCAAATCTGATGAACATGTTTGGATATAAGTTAGAGAAGAATGTCCCAGTCAATAATCAGATAGAACTTTATTTATGGAGACCAGACCTTCAGTGTCTCCTAAACTGCCTGTGAAGGCAGATTCAAATACCTCTGAGCCCCAGCAGGAAAATGGAAGGAAGAGGCAGGCTTCAAGGTGACCATTGTGAACTACAAAATTGTAGTTATTGTGAAAATATGCATAAAAAATCAACCTCCAGAAACACACTCATCAGAGTGGCAATCCCATCTCCAGAGTGTGTGGTATTTTGTTGTTGTTGTTGTTTTTACTCTTTTTTGCTCTTTTGTGGGGGGCCTGCCACCCATCTCCCAAATAAATCACACATGGAGGCTTATTCTTACTTATGAATGCCCAGTCTTAGCTTAGCTTAGTTTCTAGCCAGCTTTTCTTTAAATTAACCCATCTACCTTTTTTTTTTTTTTTTTTTTGCCTCTGGGCTTTTCCCATTCTCTTACTTCTGTAAATCTTACTCTTACTCTGTGGTTTGCTGTGTAGCTGGGTGGCTGGCCCTTGACGTCCCCCTCCTCTCGCTCCTAGATCGCCTTCTCCCAGATTTCTCCTTCTATATATTCTCTCCTCCTGCCAGCCCTGCCTATCCTTTCTCCTGCCTTGCTATTGACCATTCAGCTCTTTATTAGACCATCAGGTGTTTCACACAGGCACAGTAACACAGCTTCACAGAGTTAAACAAATACAACATAAACAAAAGTAATACACCTTAAAATAATAATCTACAACAACTTTTAGCTCATAAAGTGCTTTCTCAAAACTGATCAGTGAAAGATTTTTCCAAAATGGGAACATTTATTCTAAGAGGCTACAATTTTTCATGTTGACAGCAAGGCTAAAGTGGTTAAAGGGGTTGAAAAGTTGAATCTGAGCTCACACAGGGCCATGAGTTACAAAGGCTTTAGAGAAAATGCCTCCCCAAACTAAGTTTGGTGGAAAAATAAACACCATTTCCCTGGGGCACCATCACAGTAGGCTCCATTCAAGTATTCCCATCTCCCAGAGAACACAAGTTACACTCCCTTACCCCAGGTCATTCAGGGCCTATCCCAGGATTGACAAAACCTGGTTCTAATATTTCTTTAAAATTACCACAATGAAGACACTGTGACTTCCAGGTGGGAAAGAAGGAGAAAAGGTATTTCTGAGTTTCACCTTATCATTACAAGGGCCAAATACAGAAGAACCATAGAGCCCAGAACTTGTGTAATCTGCTTTAAGGCAGTTGGAAGGTATCAGGGTGGATAAAGAACAGGTAAGCTGGGGATTCTGATAGAACTGGGATTACAGGGCTTACCATTTTCAACCATGTGTGTCAAATTTAATTTCAATTTCAGAATGCCATGTAATAATTTCATGTAAAAGTGGTTTAGCTCTTTATTGTAGCTATAAATTGGGTTTCTGCTTCTGAGCTGGAGCGCACAGCATTCCACCACTTTAAGCATGTCCTTCTTTGTTCTAACAGGAATCAAGAGACACAAAGACAAAAAAAACCCTAAAATTCATAGAAATGAATACTTGCCTAAGTTCAAGGGTGTAAAAAGTGCAGTCTGGTTCTGGCTGGAGACAGCGTGGTGAAAACAACAACTAAGAAGGAGAAGTCAGGTGTTAGTTGAAGATGCTGGGGCATGAACTCTTAAATGGCAGCAGTCTGCAAGTGTTAAATATATGCCAGGTTCCTTGGGCATTCGGGAAATTATTTCTTATTAGGATAGATAGCCTGTAAATAGTTGTTGGGAAGGAGGGTACTTGTAAATTGCTCATAAGAATGTATACCACTTTAGCTGTTATGGAAAACAGTATAAGGGATCCTCAAGTGCTAGAAATGCAACTACCTAATAATGCATCAGTCCAAATATTGGCTATCTATTCAACAGAGTCAGTGTGTTAAAGAGCTATCTACAACTGCATGTTTAGGGCAACTCTATTCACAATAGCTAAGGCATAGATTCAATCAATATGTTCATCAACAGATGAATATATAAACGCATAGACACATAATGGATCTTTATTTAGGCATAAAAGGAGTAGAATTCTGTCATTTGCAGCAACATGCACAGAAGTGGAAGACATTATGTTTTATAGAATAAGCCAGACACAGAAAGACAAATACCCCATATCCTCACTTCTACTATGACTGAAGCTAAAAAATCAATTTCAGAGATGTAGACAATAGAAGAGTGGTTACCAGAGGCTGGAAAATAAAAGAGAAGAAAGAGATTAACAGAGAGTTGGCTAGTGGCTATGGGATACAGTTGTATAGCACAGTGGGATAACTAGTTGCCAATTAATTGAAAACTTCAAAACAGCTAGTAAGAGAATATTTCTTACAAATGAATGATAAACATCTAATGATGAATGTGCCAATAACTATGTTCTGATAATTAATATGTATACACATGTTAATGTGTTACATTATACCCCATAAACACAAGCAATTGCTATATGTCAGTTAAAAATACAAAGATGGGGCTGAGCATTGTGGCACATGCCTTTAATCCCAACACTCAAGAGTTGAAGACAGGGAGATCTCTATAAGTTCAAAGCCAGCCAGTCTACATAGTGAATTCCAGACCAACCAGGGCTACATAGTGAGCCACTGTCTTCAACAAACAAACTATATATATCCATCCAAGGTGACCAAAATGCTCTCAAATATCCAGTTTCAGGGTCACTGATTGAATGAGCTTTTTTTTTTTTTTCTGGTCTGGGTTTTAATATTCTGACCCCTTGGTGCCACACTGCATCCTGATGTAAAAGCCTCATTTTAAGGAAAAACCCCTCCCCTTCCTCTCTCTCTTCCACTCTCTTTTCTCTCCATCCTCACAAGGTGTGTACCCTCGACCCCCCACCCTCTCTTCCTCTCTCATCTTTTTCTTTCTTTCTTTCTTTCTTTCTTTCTTTCTTTCTTTCTTTCTTT
>CABHPQ010178819.1:0-26224 GCA_902168405.1 Peromyscus aztecus
TTATGAGCCACACTGATGGAATCTCCTTTCTCTGCTTTTCACTGTTGCTCATCTTTTAACTGGTGTACTGGTATTCATGGTCAAGCCTAGTCCTTGAGGACTCCCAGACTCAGGCCTTTACCCTAAAACTCCCTCAACAGGCTCAATGAGATGTTTTATTGAACTGTCTGATATGGTGACTCCCATAAGTTTTTGCCCTTGATCACCTCTTTATGGTGGCGGTGGCCACTCTGATAATGGAAATACCTGATTGTAGAGCTCCGGTAGTTGAGGGAAATGAAAAGGAACTGATTACACAGTTCCTCAAGTAAAAGAGAAACACATTCTGGAAATCTCTACTGATCTTCATCCTAGGACTGAGCTGTGGAGAATGTTCCTTTTACAATCAGCCTATATGTGCTGATTCAGGCGTCCCTACACACTGACAAAGCTTGGTGGGGCTATTAAAAGCAGTGAGTTTGGCGAGTTGCATGTGGGTTTATACAGATGACCTCACCAAATTATTCAAGGCTTGCTTAGCATCTCTCCCATGCCACCTAATTTACTATGGTCCCAAGTCAGTTCTTTTTCTATGTGGGAGATTAAATTGATACATGTACACACACATAAGCTCAATTTGCAATTTGGACTGAATCAATTCCTAATTTTTTTTTTTAATCCTTGGTGTGCTTCTCTCACAGTAACACCATTTTCTGAACCTCTGACCAATCTCCTGCTACACTCCTTTGCGCTGCCTTCTTCCGATCCCACTGTCTTCTAACAAGCCTGAGTGGCTTGTGGCACACACACAGTCCCAGGTTATCTTCATCTAGGATCCATCAGTTTGTTTTCAGTCTGAAAAATAATGCCTCTACTAAGCTGTAGAAACCAAGAAGAATTTATTTCCTTCAAAACAAGTTTCAAGTGAGTCTGCCCAGATAGATTAGATAAATCCAACTTAAATCACCGGCATTGTCTTCTTGTCTCTCCTCACGCCACAGTTGGGTTTTTAAAGGGGGTTAATGTGAAACTGAGATAATCCAGTTTCCCTTTTTCTATCCAACCTTCAGTAAAGAGTCTTACCTTAGAAAACAAGAATGAGAATTGTCTAGCTAATCACAGGATTTCGCATCTTTCCAAGCAATGAGGAGGATGAGAATAGTCCTTTTCTAGAATTAGAGCTTGAAGACTTTGGATAGATGGATGGATAGATGATACATAGACAGATAGACGTGAATGGCAATCATTCTTTGAGGAAAAAAAAAGAGTAAAACACCATATTCTATGGCATGGTTGGCATGGCACTAAATCAACATTTCACTGTCTACTGTCACTTCTGAGAGATTAGTTTCTTCAGACACAAAGCTAGTCAACATTCCATCATCTCTACAATGTTTCATCATGTTTTTGCTTGCTATTAATCTTACCGTTTTTGTTCTCTCCCTTGAAACTATGTGGGAAACCTCACTTTACAGAATAATGTAAAACATGGCTTGCAAATAGGACCAGGTTTTTTGAATCATAGCTTTGTTACCTAAACTTCATCATGCCTACATTGTACTTTTGCTTTAATGATTACGTAAGAAATCGTATTCATAATAATATCTAATTTTTTTATATGCAGAGCACATTAGGTCTGTCAATTTGTTTCATCCTGCAACAATCAATACCACAATAATCTCATTCTCAACTTTATTTTGAAAATAAAAACACAGCAGTACAAAACAAGTAATGTTTTCAAGGTCACACACTGTAACACCCTGGTAGTTCAATGGACTGAAAACTTACGCAACTCACCCTCAATTTATGTGTCAAAACCCTAAGCCCCAAGATAGCAGTAATGTGAGATGAGTGTCTTGGGTGCTGATCACTAATGTATGAAAGCATAGGCGTCAAATGATATTTGGACCCTTATAAACAAATGGATAACATCCGTTCCCTCTTCTACCATTCAAGTACACAGTAAGAAAGTACTTATAGACATCAAATTTACCAGCATCTTTTTTTTTCCTGGTTTTTCAAGACAGGGTTTCTCTGTATAACTGCCCTGGCTGTCCTGGAACTCACTCTGTAAACAAGGCTGGCCTCAAACTCATAGAGATCCACCTGCCTCTGCCTCCAAAGTGCTGGAACTAAAAGTGTGTGCCACCATGACCTGGCTGAATTTTCCAGCATCTGCATCATGGTCTTCCTGGACTCGCGTGAGGATGAATTTCTGCAATTTATTAGACACACAGTTTAAAGTATGTTTGTTATAGTAATAACAATCTAAGACAGGGAGGCAGGTATATATTCAAAGAAGAAACTGAGAATATTAATAAAAGTGTGGCTAGAGGCTGGGAAATAATTCGATTGCAGGACACTTGCCTTGCATGCTTGCAGGCCTGGGTTTAATCCCTAGTACCGTGAAAAAAAATTGTTTTAAATTGATAAAGTATGAAGAGAATTAAGAAAAGAAGAATAACAGATCAAGGGACTCCCCAAAAGAATTATTATCACCTTTCAACCATAGGACAAGGACAAAGATAGACATAGTTGAAACCAGATGAGAGTTGTGCATGTAAGAAAGATGGGCCTTGATAGAGAAACTCTACCAGTGGCCAAACCACAAGAAGACAGGAAAGGAGGAGATTAATGTCCTGACTTTCCTCTCTCCTAGTTCCTCTCCTGTCAGTACTTTGCTTTGATCACACTCAACTGGAAGTCAAGAGCATTTGGGAGACATAGAACATAGAGAGCAACATCATAGGACACAGACAAATCTGAGACTACATAAGGAAGAGCTATGGAGGACAGCTGAAGGAAGAAAACTACAGAGCTTTAATACATAGTCTTAACACTGCTGCATTGCCTCCTATTATTAGTCAGGATCCTGTAGAGTACTAGAAATTTTAGCATGAATATATATATATATATATACATATATATATATATATATATACTCATACACACACACACACACACACACACACACACACACACACAAAGGGGATTTATTAGAACGACTTATAGGCTGCAGTCCAGCTAATTCAACAATGTTCTTTAACATTGCATATCTGCATATGCAGCTGGATATAACACATAAAAGAGGATTCATCAAATAGAAGTCATTATCAGCAGCACCACTGTCGCTTGGCTTAAACCAGGATAAACAGAAAACTTCCAGGGACCGTGTAGGACGGAAATACAAAAAGGTCCTGTCTCGGGCCAGAGAGACAACGCTGCTAAGAGAACATACCACAGAGCTTTGCAGAAGATGCTCGACTACCTTTGACACCATAAGATGTCTCAGTTCAGCGTCTCCACCTGGGCTCTCGCCAACATTATTTGGAGTACTCTTCTCTATAATAACCCCCCTAGGCACCTTCAGCCATAAGGAAGTTTCCGTCTTGACAGCTTGCAGATGTTCCCCTTTTCCCAAGACATGTCCTGATATATATTATTTTTCACAACGTCGAATTTCATGCTATGAGAATTATGTTCCTGGCTTTCGGTTAGCATGATATAAGAAACTTGAATAACCATGACCAATGGAGGGATAGTCTTCTGTTTCTTAACTTTTAAACAGACATTCTTGACGTTGCCCACAAGTCTCCTACTCTTTCAATGCACTTTAAGGTCCCAATCATAGCAAGCTCAAGCTTGTTCTCATTGCTTCATTTTCAAATAATTCTATAATCTATCAAATACATTACACTGAGAAGTCACCCAAAGCTGTGCAAATTTGGTTGTAGAGTATTAAACCTTTTTAAATTAATTAATGTTATATATTTTTGAGACAAAGTCTAGTATATTCCAGGTTGGCCTTAAACTCACTGTGTAGGCAAGGATGATCTTGAACTTCTGATCTTCTGGTCTCCGCCTCCCAAGAGTTGAATTATAGCCAAGGGCCATCTTCTACCATGCCCAGTTTGTTCAACATTGGGTCTCAAACCCAGGAATTTGTACATGCTAGGCAAGCATTCTAGCAAGTGAGCTATATCCCTAGCCCATAGTTAACTTACTTTCATAGTGTATGTGTTAAGTATGTATGTTTTGATATATATATAACAAAACAATGACTATACCCAAGTAAATAAAAATATCCACCTTCCCCTTCATGTTATTAAATCTTCATCAATTTCTTTGCTTCAAATAAACTTTGATGCAAACTAAATGAGTAAAAGTAGCTGGGAATGATAATATGACAGTGAATTGAAGTTAAAACCAGAGGCAAGTTGTCATGAAATTAGTGACCAATGCTTACTGTGGGGAAAAAAATAGATACTTCTGTCCCTATGAGAATGTTCAGAGAGTCACCTTAAAATGACTCATGGACTTGTCCCTCCCTTGCTACCTCATACTGTTACCCAAATCTGACTTCTCACCATGCGCCTGCTCATATCTACTAAAATCCTCTGTGGTGTGAACTATGTGCCTCTGCTGTCCCTTTCTTAAAGAGAATTTCTCTGTCACTCTTCTTTACACACAAACCTGACAAAGAGAGAACACCCCAAAGGGCAACCAAGCAAGACCAATAGGAACCGGGAGCTGAACGGTTTAGGTTCACTCCTACTGAACTCTTAGCTGGTCTACAGTGGGGTGGAGTTTTAGTTAACTACAGAATGATCAGCATCTTTCACATCAGTTGGCTTTGCCTCCATTGCTTCCCTCCAAATGTGTCTTTATTTTCCACTTATGCTTCCTTAATTCCTGTGCAAAATGAGTTGGCTGCACCTGAGCCTTCATATCTTGTAGGAGAATCATATCTGATCACTTCATAATTTTCCCCAGCTATCACTTTAATCTTCTATCATTTGTTCTACAGAAGCCAGAGTAGGCCTTCCAAGTTATAGATCACAGCATGGCATTTCCAGGTCAAAATCTTCTTGTAGCTTCCACCACACTTAGAATAAAAAAAGCAAGTCCTCTGATGGAAGTACTAACCAGGCCTCACCCCAGTTAACTTTTGAGATCAGACAAGACATGTTCAGGGGAGTAGTACATCTAGAGACAAAAATTCAAGCCTTTCAACAACTCCCAGCCTTCTGTATGATCTGGCTATCATCTGGTACTATTTTATTTTCTCTGTTCACTAACCACCTTGTGGTATCATCCTACATTTTCGTTTCTCTTTTTACAGGCCATCTACCCTATTGGAATGTATATCCTACAACAGTAGTATGTATATATATATATATGCCACTGTATCTCTAGTATCAAGTTAAGGATTTGGCATTAGGCAGGTATCCAAAAATATTGTTTAAATAGGCAATGGCTACTGCAATTTAATTATGTCCATGGCTATACTGTTGGAACTGACATATCAAACAGGAGGGAGGAACTTTGTCAGCTTCTCCACTTGAGGGACTTTGTGATATGTCTACCCCAAAATTGACAAAAAAAAAATGTGATAAAGGTGACTAAAATGTGATAATCTTAGAGAATATTTTTTAAAAGGCCATTCATTCTAGTCAAAAACTAGATATAATCAAGATTGAGTTTGCCCAGGGGTGTTCAGCATCATAACTATAGACTTAAAGCTACAAAAACACCGGGTGTTATTGAAATGCCTGCAGGCAAAATTACTCCATTGTGTGAGTTTAAATGGTACAGCTCCAAATCTCTTATTTTCTCGTTGAAATAACTATGTTTAGTGTGAGTTATATAAAGGCACTCCCTCAGGAATGCAGCTACCACACACTAGCACAGGACACACCAACCCCACAAGGAAAGATGAATCTGCATCTCATCTAGAAAAAGCTAGCAATGGGAAATCCTACAGAGAGGAAATGTCAAAGGGTCCTCAGAGATAGATAACTTTAGAGAAAACTCTCCTGTTGAATATATAATGACTAAAATTAAGAATGTCCAACAACTTAGCAAGATAATTGTATGTAGTTGAAGGTAGTCTGCCCTCATGTATAACCCAAATCTGTCAGTGGGTAGCAATATGAACCTGAGCAAGTCATTTAACATTTAAGTTAAATTTTCTTGAGGGCAAGGAACTGTCCCATTCATTGTATATTGTTAAAATCCACCACATTGCCTGGCACAAAGGAAGTGCCCAGTCAATGGCTGCTATATAAGTACTGGGAAAACCATAATTTGTACTTTCTGAAGGATGGTACAACTTTTAGCAAGAATCGTTGTATTTCTTTACCCTGATAGCATCTTATTTTCATTTCATGACTAAATTATCATGTGGTTTTCATGTCCAATATGACTGTCATTGTGTATCATGGTGGGGATATGAATCCAGAGCCTCACTCATGCTAGGAAAATGCAGTAGTGTTGAACTTTCTTTTTATTTTTGAGGCATAATCTCAGTAAATTGCCTAAGCAAAACATGAGTTGATGCTGTATGCCAGGCTGGGTTTGAATTTACAATCTTCCTGTTTCAGCTTCTCAAGTAGCTCAGACTATAGACATGAACCCTTGGGTCCAGGATTGGATATTTCAATGACTTCAAATTAGAAACAGATTGTGTTCACTCACAGGGATTGTTATTTAGTACTAAATGAAAACTGTTGTGCATGAGGTAACAATGACATCACATCAATTCAGATTGCACTTGAAAACTAAAGATAGCTTGATGGCTTTTCATAGCAAGAAAACCGGGCTAGGGAATGTGGAGACCTAAACACGTGAATTTGGGCAAGTTAACTCTTACTTATGGGGAGGAGGCAGGACCTCATATAGCCTGGCTAGTTTCAAACTGTCTACATAGCTAAGGATGAACTTGAACTCATGATCATACTGCTCTGCTTTCTAGATGCTGGGATTACTCACATATAACACCATGTCCAGGTTATATGATCCTGAAGATTGAACACAGGGCTCAAGCATGTGGGATAAGCACTTTCCATACTGAGCTCTATCTCCCACCACTGGACAAATCAATGCTTTCTAAGCCTCAGGATTTATACTTGTAAAATGAAGGCATTGGAGAAGCTGAATTACCTCAGAGTAGGACAAATAACCAGTGTGTGACTTTTGTAAACCCTAAAGTGCTCCAGGATATCTCAGATGTATCAGAGAGTGTTTTTATTTGGCCTGTCTACTGATCTTAGATTAAGAAAGAAAAGAGGTTTTTATCAGAATATAACAACTCATCTCAAAATGTACTATTCAAAAATGACAATATTAGGACTGGAAAGATTGCTCAGTGGGTAAAAGCACCTGCCACCAAGCCTGACCACTTTCATAAAATCCTCATACCCACATGGTGGAAAGAGAGAATCGACTCCTGCAAGTTGTCTTCTAGCATCCACACATGCAACATGGCACATGTGTGCAACACACACAGAGTAAATAAACTTTTAAAAATGATGACAATGTCAGTTTGGTAAGAAGTGGTCTAGAAACTGCTTCCATGTAACTCAGTGAAAGGTAAGTGACAGTATAACAAAAATAAGACAAACCAAACCAAAAATACTCTATTCCAAAGAGGAGAAGAGATTCAGAAAAGGACAGGAGTGATTAGACAGTTGAAAAATGAAGAGAAACAGAGGGGAAATGCATACAAAAGAAGACAGCCATGATGAAAGTAGTGTCACTTGTGCTGATCTCCAGCAGGGGCAGGAGAAGCAGCAGAAGATTAAAATAAAAAAAAAATTAAGCTTATTTTATCTTCTCAGTGTGGTACTGGGAATTGTACTCTCAAGAGTAAACTGAGCACTAACAAGATCATCAAAGAAAACTGGAAAAGATTTCCAAACCAGCAGACACACAAATCACAAGAAATATGAAAGCAAGCCAACATGATTCCTCCAAAAGAATATAACTCTTCAGTGGCTGCATTCAAAGATACTAAAATGGGTGAAATGTCAGTTGAAGATCTCAAAAGCTAACTAGCAAAAATGATCAATGGCCTTAAGGGGGCTAGAAACAAGCAGACAAATGAATCAAAGAATCAATGCAGTACCTTAGAGGAAATTCAGAAACACAGAGGAGGAAAGTCAGCAACATGAAAATGGTCCACTACAATGAGACCAAGCTTATAAATTCCTATAGTAGAAGAAAAAAGTGAGATTAAATACAAAAGTCATTGAGAATCTATTCAATGAAATAATAGCAGAAAAATCTAGAGAATGAAATGGACATAAAAACAGTCTTAAAAAACTAAACAAACAAACACAACACAACACAGGAGGCATTTAGAAGTCCAAAAAGACAAAAGAAGAAACTCTCCACAGCATCTTATATTCAAGATGCCAAAAACAATAAGCAAAGAAACAATAGAAAAAGCTAAAGAGGAGGATGGCATCCTATGAGTCCAACCCTTACTCGGAATCTCCAGTGCCTGACCTGACTACCAGCTGTGGATATAGCTCTGTATAAATAATGCTGATTGGCCAGTAGCCAGGCAGGAAGTATAGGTGGGACAGAGAAGAGAATTCTGGGAACAGGAAGGCTGAGTGAGAGAGACGCTGCCAGCCACCAAGATAAGAAGCAGATGTTAAGATACCGGTAAGCCACAAGCCACATGGCAACTTATAGATTAATAGAAATGGATTAATTTAAGATACAAGAACAGAGCCGGGCGTTGGTGGCGCATGCATTTAATCCCAGGACTCGGGAGGCAGAGGCAGGCAGATCTCTGTGAGTTCGAGGCCAGCCTGGGCTACCAAGTGAGCTCCAGGAAAGGCGCAAAGCTACACAGAGAAACCCTGTCTCAAAAAACCAAAAAAAAAAAAAAAAAAAAAAGATACAAGAACAGTTAGCAAGAAGTCTGCCACGGCCATACAGTTTGTAAATAATGTAAGTCTCTGTGTGTTTATTTGGTTGGGTCTGAGCGGCTGCGGGACTGGCCGATGAGAGAGATTTGTCCTGGACCGTGGGCCAGTTAGGACTGGAGACAACTTCAGCTACAACCAGCCACTCCACCCACAATGCTTCCTGGAAATTGCATAGCTTCCTGTAGCCTCAACCCCAACTTATTAGCCCCTGAGCCTACCTGCCACCTCGGTCTCCAAGATGTCTTTGGGACTGCATTGCATTCTGTGCCTTGAATCCACATGGGGACGACCAGCCCAGCTTCCTCCATCCCACACATCTCCACCTGAGGACAGTATGGCAACCTCCATCCTGCCTTCTGGGAGCACTACCCATGCCTGATGTTACCTAAGACCTGCCACTTAAGGACAACCAAAGAATCTAGTAAGCCCTTCACACACTTCTGAAAATCAGCAGCAAGAATCTTCTAACACTACAGAGGTTTAGTTCCTGGGTTCAGAAGTTGCACCTATCCCTAGCTGAGCTGGGACCACTTCTGAAACCATGTACACATCAACACAGAGTTGCACAAGGACCATGGAGCTGGCTTATAACCTCTCAAATTGGGGTAACAACCAGTCAACAAAGATCCAAATACCCATGCAATATAAAAGTGAGACCAGATAGCAATACCAGGAAACATTACCAAGAAACTAATTCCAGAAGCCTACAGCTGGCCACAAAAACACAAGCAATATGAATAAATAGGACAATATTCTGTCCTTCAGAAAGTAGCACCCCCATTGTAACATTCCCTGAAAAAGCAACTTTTGATGCACAAGACAATTATTTCAGAATAACAAGTATAAATTTGTTCAAGAAATTCAAAGAGAAGATCCATAAGTTTTAGAATGAAGGTGGCAAAATAAGAAAAGCCAAACTGAAATAAAACTTGAAATGAAAATCTCAATGAGTAGAGTAAATAATTCAATGCAAAGTTTCACCAGAAGAATGGACAAAGTTGAATAAAGAACATAAAGCTTTGAAGACAACATAGAGGAGTTGATCATTCATTCAAAGAAAGAGTTAAATGTAAAAAGAGCCAGAAATGGGCCACATAGGAACTCTGGAACTCTATACAATATCAAATCTATGAGTCATATAAGAAGGAGAAGAATCCAAGGCTAAAGGATAGACAATATTTTCAACAGAATCATGGAAGAAAAAAATTACAGATCTAAGGAAAGAGATGCCTATCAAGAAACAAGAGGCATACAGAACACCAAATAGACAGGACCAGGGGGGCAAAAATATTCTACAGATCACTAAATATATAAAACAAAGAAAGAATACTGAAAACAACAAGAGAGAAAGACTAAATCATACACAGAGGCAGGCCTATCATAAATAACACCTGACTTTTCAATGAAAAAAAAAATGAAAGCTAGAAGAGCTTGAACTGATGTCTTGCAATTTCTTAAAGATGACAGACTTTATTTTTTAAGCTTTATTTTCCTCATGTATGCTGTGCTTTTCCTGCACATATGTGTGTGCACTACATGCTTGCCTGGTGCATGAGGAAGTGGTGAGCCTCCATGTGAGTGCTGGGAATAGAACCCAGGTCCTTCACAAGAACAAGTGCTCTTAACCACTGAGCCAACTCTCTAGTCCCCTTTAATTTATTATTCTTTTCTTTAAGCCCAAACTTTTATACCTAGCAAAAACTATCAGTTGTAATTGAAGGAGAAAGAAAAACTTTCCATGATAAAAAGAGATTCAAGGAATTAATGACCACTAAGCTAGCTCTATAGAGGATATTGGAAAAAAATATTTCAGTCTGAAGAGAAAGTCAACCCACACAAGAGGTCACAAAGAATAAACAACTCCAGAACAGTTTGTTAAAAGTGGTTTAGGAAAAATATACTAAAATTAATAAACATTGTCAAATAATAACTCTCAATATTACTGGCCTCAATTACCCAAATAAAAAGACACAGACTAAAAGATTGAATTAGAAAAAAGGATCCATCTTTCCACTGCTTTCAAGAAACATGCTTCACAATCAATGATAGACACCACCTTAGAATTCACAAGGGTATTCCAGGCAAATAGAACAAAGAGCCAAGCAGGAATAACTATTCTAACATCTGAAAAAATAGACTATACACCAAAACTTATCAGAAACGATAAGGGACACTATGGAAAAATCTACCAAGAGGATATTACGTATATACACCAAATACATAAAAGATACTCAATTATGCAGGAAATGGCTTTTTGGAACACATTCCCTAGGGTGGGATACCTTGCTCACCCTTGACACAGCAGGGAGGGGCTTGGTCCTGCCTCAACTCAGTATGCCAGACTTTGTTGACTCCCCAAAGGAATCCTTACGCTCTCTGAGGAGTGGATGGGGGATGGGATGGGGAGGGTGGGAGGGTCAGTAGAAGGGGTGGAGGGAGAACTAGAATTGGTGTATAAAATGAAAAAAAAAAAATTTAAATAAAGAAAAAAACAAGACACCCAATTTGGATCAAGATCATGATGGGGAAACCTACAGAGACAACCAAACCAAACTAGTGGGAACGTATGAACTTCAGACCAACAGCTGTGGAGCTTGCATGGGACTGGACTAGGCCCTCTGCATAAGCGAGACAGTTGTATAGCTTGATCAGTTTAAGGGGCCCCCTGGCAGTAGGATCAGAATCCATACACAGTTGCATGAGCTGGCTTTTTCGAGCCCACTACCTATGGTGGGACACCTTGCACAGGCTTGAGGCAGGGGAGGGGCTTGGACCTGCTTCTACTGAAAGTACCAGGCTCTGCTGACTCCTCATGAGAGGTCTTACCTTTTTGGAGGAGTGAATACGGGGGGGGGGGGGGGGGGGGAGGCTGGAGGTGTGGGAGGAGGGAAAAGGGGATCTGTGATTGGTATGTAAAATGAATAAAAAATTTCTTAATAAAAAACAAACAAAAAAGACACCCAATTAAAAAAATACTATTAGATCTAAACCATAAGCTGACTCTAGAGAATGAAAGGGAGGGGCTTCAATATCCTGCTTTCACTCAATAGATAGATCATTTAGACAAAAACTAAACAGAGAAACTTTGGAGTCAAATGACATCATAAATCAAATGATTCTACCAATATCTACAGAATAGTCAACCCAAACACTAAAGAAGACACTTTTCTCAGCAGACACTGGAGCTTTCTCCAAAATCAACCCCATATTAGGACACAAAGTAAGTGTCAATAAATATAGGGAAATTGAAACAACATCAGCATTCTATTTGACTACAAAGGAATAAAGCTGGATATCAACATCCATAGAAAACTCACAAAAAAATAAACAATACACTTCCAGGTGAAAAGCAGGTCAGTGTGCAAATTAAAAAAAAATTCCTAGAACTGAATTAAAATGCAAACACAGCATATCAAAATCTATGGGATACAATGGAAGAGGAAAGTTTACAGTACTACGTGCCTGCCTCAGAGAGAGAGAGAGAGAGAGAGAGAGAGAGAGAGAGAGAGAGAGAGATCCTATATTAATAACTCAGGAATATACCTGAAGGCCTTGAAAAACCAGTAAGCCATACCCCCAAAACATTAGACAGGGAGATAAAATGAAAATCACAGCTAAAATTAATGAAATAGAAGCAAACAAACAAAAAAATAAAAAGAAGCAACAAAATGAAGAGTTTCTTCATTGAAAAGATTAACAATATTGACAAGTTTTTAGCCAAGTAAGAAAGAGAAAAAGAATCAAAATTAATAAAATCAGAGAAGAAAAGGAAAACATGACAATAAATACCAAGGTGATTCATAGACTCATGAGATACTTTAAAAATATGTTTTCTACTATACTTGAATATCTAACACAAATAAATGATTTTCTAGATACATATGACATACAAAGTTAAATCAAAATGATGTCTCTAAGTAAACCAATGAAACCAGTGAAATGGAAGCTGTAATTAAAATTCTCCCACCTAGCTGGGTGGTGGTGGTATATGTCTTTAATTTCAGCAATTGAGAGTCAGAGTAGGCCGATCTCTGAGTTTGAGGCCAGCCTGGTCTATAAAGCAAGTTCCAGGACAGCCATGGCTATACACAGAGACACTGTCTTGAAAAACAAAAACAAACAAACAAATAAATTCCCAACCAAAAATAACTCAGGACTACATGAATACAGTGCAGAATTCTACCAAACTTTCAAAGAACATCAATAATACTCAAATTATTCTACAAAATAAAAAAGGAAGGAACACTTCCAATTTTTTTTTACAAAGCCAATATTACCCTGATACCCAAACTAGACACAAAGATAAAACAAAAAATAATTACAGGCCAGTCTCTCTGATGAACCTAGATGCAAAAATTCTCAAGAAAATACTTGCTTATTGAATTCAATAGCATATTAAAAGATTATTAACCATGATCAAACCAGCTTTATCTCAGAGATGCAGGGATGGTTTAGCATATATTAATTAATAAATGTAATACAACATATAAATAGAACCAAGGATAGAAACTACATGATCCCCTGGTGAGATGCAGAAAAGGCCTTTGAAAAATCCAATATCCTTTCGTGATGAAATTTCTAGAGGATATTGGATATAAGGGACATATTTCGGTATAATAAAGGCAATAAACAGAAAACACACAGGCAATATCATGCTAGTTGGAGAAAAAACTCAAAGCATTTCCACTAAAACAAAGAACAAAGTAAAGATGTCCATGCTTTGCAGTCTCATTCAATATTGTCTTAGTTACTGTTACTATTACTGTGAAGAGACACCACGACCATGGCGACTCTTATAAAGAAAACATTTAATTGAGAGTGGCTCACTTACAGTTTCAGAGGTTCAGTCCATTATGATGATCATAGTAGTGTGCAGGCAGACTTGGTGCTGGAGCTGAGAATGCTACATCTTGCAGGCAACAGGAAGTTGATTGCCTTTCATACTCAGGGAAGCTTGAGAAAAAGAGACCTCAAAACCTGCCCCCATAAATATCACATTTCCTCTAACAAGGCCACACCTCCTAATAGTGCCACTCCCTTCAGGGGACCATTTTCTTTCAAACCACCACAAATATAGTGCTTGAAGTCTGAGCTAGAGTGGTAAGACAAGTAAGGGAGATAAAGGGGATAAAAATCAGAAAGGACGAAGTCAACAGACACTTGTTTGCAGATGATATGATTTTGTACATGAAAGACCCTATGGGCTCCTCCAGGAAATACCTACAGCTGGAAAAAAAAACATTCAGAGAGATACAAAATTAACACCCAAGAAAATAGTATTCCTAAATACCAATAGCAAGCATATAAAGAAAGAAATTGGTGAAATAATTCCATTCATAATAGCATCAAAATATCTTGGAATAAATCTAACCCAGGAAGGAAGGAGGTACATAATAAAAAAAATTATGATATTGAAGAAGATACTATAAGAGAAATATCTCTCCTGCTCATGAATTAGTATGATTAATATTGTGAAAATGCCCATCCCATGAAAAGCAATCTACAGTTTCAAGGCAATCCCCGTGAACATTCCAATGCAATTCTTCACATAAATTGAAAAAAAAAAAGTCTTAAATTTTATAGGATGCAAAAAAGAAAGAAAAAAAAAAACCAAGGTAACAGAAAAAATCTTGAACAATTAAAGAACTGATAAAAGTGTCACCATGCCCAATCTCAAATTGTACTATAGAGCTATAGTAAAAAAAACCAAAACAAACAAACAAAAAAAAAAACAGCAGGGTACTGGCGTAAACAGACACATTGATCAATAGAAAAGAACTGAGGATCTGAATATAAGTCCATGCACCCACAAAGATGTCAAAAATACACACTGGAGAAAAGGTGGCATCTTAAACAAATGGTACTGTTCAAACTGGATAGCTATTTCTAGAACAATTAGATCCTGTGTCCCACTCTGCACAAAACTCAACAAGTGGATCTAGGACCTCAACATAGACCTAGTGCCCTAAGTCTGATAGAGAAAAAGTAAGCAATGTGCTCTAAGTCATTGGCACAGAAAAGGCCTTTCTGAATAGAACCCTGGTAGTGCAGGCATAAAGACCAAAAATTGAACTAACAAGCTTCCATATAACAAAGGATACTACCATTTGAATGAAAAAGTATCCTGCAGAATAGTAAAACACTTTCTGGATGTACATCTGACAAAGGGATAGTATCTAGCAAAGAATTTTAAATCCTTGGCTACCAAGTGAGTTCTAGGAAAGGCGCAAAGCTACACAGAGAAACCCTGTCCAAAACAAAGCAAAACAAAACAAAACAAAACAAAAGATATTTTTATATTTTGTATGCTGCTAATGTTTCTTCCCTGTTATAGAACCAGCCTATGGGGTTGAGGAAATTGACTCAAACCAGTTGCCAAGGCATGGACATAACATACTTCCTTATAAGCCAATCTGGAGTCTGCCTGAGGGCCTAGCAACAGGCACTGTCAGATCTCCTGATCATGCCCAGCCAATAGGGACGACCACACAATGTCACCAGAGCAGGACACAGCCTGGGTGCTGGGAGGAGGGTATATAAGGCTTTCCCCCTTATTGAATAAATGAGTCTGCTGTTTGTCTTTCACCTGAAAAAAAGGAATTTTAAATCCTGAATACTAAAACAATAAAAACAAAAATAAAAACCCAATTAAGAGTTGGATCAAGGTACTAAGCAAAGAGTTCTCAAAAGATGCAATATAAATGGTTAAGAAACATTTTTTTTTTTAAGTTCAACACTGTTAGCCATCAGGGAAATGCAAGTAAAAACCCTTTGAGATTTCATATTGCTCCAGTCAGAATGGCAAAGATAAAAAAAAAAAAATTATAGGTATGGCAGAATGTTGTTAAGAATCATTTTATTGCTGTGTTCCTTTACCAAAACAATAGTGTTTGGATCAGAAAAACTTCCTCTTGCAGTAGATGGGAACACAGAAACCCACAACTGGACAAGGTGTAGAGAGTTGGAACTTGGAACACTCAGTCCTAAATGGAACTTCTTTATCAATCCACTCCCCTTAGGGCAAGCCATGTGCAAGATAAGGTAAAAAAATTGAAAGAGTAAGACAGAGACAGTGGCTAAGGATCCGGCCACCATGGAGGAGCCACTGCCACTGAAACCCAAGTCGAAGCCAGATCACTGTTCTGCTGCAAGAGGGAGTGTGCAGAGCCCACAGTATCTCCTGAACACCTTTTAAAAACGGCAGGTCTGAGGGGAAGATGCTTTTAAAAGGTGATCTCACAAAACTGGAAGGAAAGTTGGTGGAACCGGGCTGTGTGTGGAGCAAAGGATGGTTTTGAAACTGGAGACACAGCAGTGAAGAATATGGGAGTGATATGGGAGAGCACGCCTGCCGTGGACAAAGAACATGCCATGCTTTCTCTCGTATGTGGATCCCAGCTCTGACTCTTCACATATATGTGTTTCATTTGAAATACCCATGGAGGCTAGAAAACTAATAAAGGGCCACTGAGAAAGTGATGCTTTTAAAGAAATAGAGCTAGAATTCAGTGATATAAAGGGGGAAACTGGGACAATGGAAGAGAAAAGATTAAATGGAGTGGGGATGGGAAGGTAAGGTAAAGGAAAGGATACAGGGAGGGATAACTAACACTAAAGATCTTTTTAAAAGTCATATGGAAACCTACTATTGTAGGAGCTTCCTAAAATATATACATATACACATATAAAATGAGTTTGAATGGAGTTAACCAAAAAACAGAAGGACACTATCCAAAGCAGACATCACAGTCTACCAAATAAAATCCCCAGAACAAGGAATGTGTAACCTCTTTTGTAGCTGGTAGTCAATGGGATCTGATAGACCCCCCAAACATTACAAGTTATACTCATTGTTCTTAGTTACCCTCTAGAACTTGATGGTAAGACCCTGTTTGTGGTTGATATGTTGTGCAACCCAATAAACTTATCTGGGTCAGAGAACAGAACAGCCACTATATTAAACATAGGTTTAGGCAGTGGTAGCACATGCCTTTAATCCTAGCATTCTGGAGGCAGAGCTCCATCTGGATCTCTGTGAGTTCAAAGCCACACTGGAAACAGCCAGGCATGGTGACACACACCTTTAATCCCAGAAAGTGATGGCAGGAAGCAGAAAGGTATATAAGGCGTGAAGGCCAGGAACTAGAGCCTTTTTAAGCTTTTAGCTTTTAGCAGCAGTTAAGCTGAGATCCATTCAGATGAGGATTCAGAGGCTTTCAGTCTGAGGAAACAAGATCAGCTGAGGAATTGGCAAGGTGAGGTTGGATGTGACTTGTTCTGTTTCTCTGACCATTCAGCATTCACCCCAATACCTGGCTCTGGGTTTGTTTTTATTAATAAGACCTTCTAACAACTCATGCTACACCTGTTGCTGAAGATAAATATGTAGTTGAGTGATAGAACATAGAGAAATCAATCTGGTATTAATCTATAAGCTTCATAGTTCCAGAAGTGTCTCATGGTTAGCTTTCAAGTACTAAAAGGTATTATGTCCACTACTAAAGGAGAAAAATAATCATCAGTCTTACCCAGATATGAACCCTGTAAGCTACAATAACAATGTCTGGCAAAACATGCCCACTGATTTGCAGTAATGGCACAAATGTTATGGGAGTAACCAACTACTTTCTGATTGGATTGAAAGCCCTTCTTTGATAATCCATCTCAAGCCAGTCAGAATGGCTATTCCCGAGAAAACAAGTAATAAATCCTGGTACAGATGTGGGAAAAGAGGAACATTATTACCTTTGCAAACCACTCTACTTATAGTGGGAATCTCTATGGGAATTCACCCAAAAAATTAAAAATAGAACTATATATGTTCAGTTAATACCACTCTTGGGCATGTAACCATATAACTAAGTCAACAAGCCACAGAAATATGCCATGACATAAGTAGCAATTCCAGCAAAACAGAAGTTACCTGATATTTTTCATAGATGAAATATTTTTCCTGCATGAACATCTTCGCCACAATTAGTCGGATTTGCTGTAATAACTTTGTGACTAAGAAGGAGGCTATATGGTTTGAAGGGATAAAGGAAAAAAAATCAAAGGACTAGATTTACATTCTGCCTCTAGAAGAGCATAGCAACAAATATTTGCTACAGCTGTGCGGTGTGTCCAGCCCTGTATGAGTAAATAGACTACAGCAATATATGTGAGGGAGAACTAAAGCTAGAAGTAAGCTGGTATTGCTGGCATTCCATGCTAATAATCACAATTATTCCTGAAATACCATTATTTTATTGTTCACTTTTGTAAAAAAATACTGTATTTCCTATGTTTACATATATGACTTCATTTAATCCTCAGATCTATTCTATGTAGAAAATACTAGCAATTCCTTTTTACAGAAAAGAAGACTAAAGTTTATAGAGGCAATAACTGTTCAAGATTACTCAATAAATTATAGATAAATGTAGGATTCAAATATGTGCCCTAATATTTCCAGTTACCAATCTTCACCTTCTGTACTCTTAACAGTTTCTCAGACACATGTGCAGAGGAAGTCAAAAGAGAATGTACCAGTAGATCCTGAAGGTCTGAAGAAAACAACATGGTGAGTTCTTATCTGAGATCCAGAATCACAAAGCACCAGTCTTTCCTTATGAAAGGCTGCAAATGAATTATTCGTCTTCATTCAAGCATATCCTTGTTTGTCTCCCCCACCTTGGCCTCCCTGATATCCCACGAGGTCCTGCCATGACGACTTTGGCTTTCCTGATGTCATCTTTTATCATCACTTCTACTGACTTGAACACCTAAACTTGAGTCACCTGACTGAAGTTCAGGTTTTAGGGATAAAGTTTGAGAACAATGATAAAATGTTGTGCCTTATGTGCTGGCTCCAGCTGTCAAGTATTAGGATTTGTTCAGAATTCTGAATCTATGAGTTCTTCAAAAGTATATAAAATTTCATGATACTCTCCTGTGTTTATTGTGGAGATGGAAAAAGATAATGAATTATCTTAGACATAATATGAAAAAGTCAGACCAATTCTGAGTATACATTTACAATCAAATTCCACAACTTTAAAGTCCCCAAGCATTCTAATTAAGTAGAATTCTCCTGAAATTTGGTCTAGGTACAAAGCTGGCCATCTTTATACGAAGCAGTAAGGGAAAATGCAAGGCTGGAAAGAGTCGAGTAGGAAAGACAATAAAGTGCAATAGGAATTCAGAAGAGACACAGTAACTAGCTGGGTGGCCTGTCCCTAATAAATATCATTGGGAATTGGAGAACTGCCTAGGAGTGGGAAGTAAGGACCAAGATGAATAACTGAATAAAGAAAGAGAGAATGTTAACTTCTTCTCCACATGGGATCTTGACTAGATGGGGTGTATTTCTATTTTAAATGGAACAAGTGAGTACTTACTGGCAATCAGTCCCTTCTTCCTGGTCTTCTTAAGGGGGAGAAAAAAAAAACCCTGAAGCTCCGTGGCAGTGAGTTAAATGCCCACCAGTAAGTCCCTTTTCTCTGGAGTTTTAAGACCATCGTTAGCTTCCAGTGACAAACTCAGGAAGAGGAACGAAGGCACTCCACAGAAATGCCTCAGACCAAGTGAATTCTGTTCTGTGAAATAACTGAACAAAGAGAGATGTCTTCTTTCTTTACATTTTATGAAGTTTATTATTCTCGATATTACCTGAAGAGTGTGTGAAAACAGAAATCATGACAGGGAAATGTTCCTATCAGCCAGGAGAGTTTAAAAAGCAAAGTTAGAAGCTGTGGTGTAGACACTGTGAGAAATGGCAAAGGCAGAAAGGAAATTTAGAAAAATAAACAAACTTCACCAATTTCAGACTGTTCATGAGAATAAGTTTATTGAAAAGTAGTTTTGTTAATCTTTACCTCCTGTTGGGGTGCTGTGTCCAACTTTGATTTGATAGTTTTTGCTTCATCTTATTATATTTTATTCTGTCATGTTTGGTTTTTATCTCTTAGAAGCCTGTTCTTTTCTAATGAGAGACAGAAAGGGAGTGGATCTGGAAGGGAGGGGAAGTAGGGAGGAACTTGGAGGAATAGAGGGAAAGGGACTATAATCAGGATACAATGTATGAGAAAAGAATCTATTTTCAATAAAAGGGAGAAAGCAAAAGTAGTATCATTAAAAAGAAAGAAATCACAAATACAACATGAGATTCAAATATAATTCCAAGTCCTCTGATTGGTTACTACAGAAGGAGATTGGAGTTGGGGTTTAGTTCAGTGGTAGATCACTTGTCTTGCATATGCAAGATTCTGAGTTCAGTTTCTAGGACCACAAAGAATAGAAAAAAAAATAGAGGGATCTAATTTCCTCAATCCACAAAAGATTGCATGCCTCTTATCACCTACCGAACAAGTCTTGACTTCTAGTTCCGTGAAAAAGCAAGTTTCCTTAATAGAAAGAATTTATTTTTTCCAGAGGAATGTAAGTATTTTTATAAATATGTGCTTTTATTATAAATATAAAAATGGTAATATTAAGATAGAGAAGAAAGTGGCATTGCATATTTTCCAGCTGTCATATAATTAATTACATGGTAGAATCATGATTCCATACTTCTATTTAGTCTTCATGACCACCATATAAATGACTCCCAACCATCATGTATTATAATTTGCAAATTTACTTTAAAAATAACTTGACTACATGAAACAGTCAGGATATCCAATTGAAAATGTAATCTAGACAGCTCCAAAAATCTTCCTTTATTGGCTGATGCATTCATCTCTTTGCCCTCATTTTAATCCAAGAGTCTCTGTAATTTTTTTCCACAGATTCACAGTGACTGAAGGGAGAATTCTCTCTAGGGGCATTCAACATACTCGCTTGTGAGTTGCATGTGAGCTTAGCTTGCATATTTATCAGATTTATAAGTGGCCTAGGAGATGGGTTCATAACCACTGTTAGATTATGAAAACAAAATGTGTGCGATAAGTTGAAAGAGTGGAAGGAATAAAAAAAGGGTGCTATTTCTGATGGGAAAAGTTGATGAACAAAAGATATTTTAACTTGGCAAATGAAGCCTTAGAGCAGAAAAAATAATTTTACAAAAACCTGCAGAGTTTTCTTCATTTAAAGGGCATTCCCAAGAGAACACAGTAAGAGTTATCCACAACTGTAAGCTTTAAATTAAGACATTGTCTCATGAAAAGATGGAGCTATAAAACAAAGGACCATCCTTTTTGCCACTGTTCATTCATATTGTCACATGTTCATTCACTCCATAGATAGTGCCAAATATATCTATTATTTGCCAAGCTAGGTACCAAGTACTGTCAATACCAAAATGAATGAAGCAGCCATGGTCCTCCTTGGGGGTCTGTGCATTAGCCACACAGACAGACTGAAACAGAAAAATCAACCAGTTTTCACTCTCACAAACTCTGTTATAAAACAAGCCATTAAAGGACTGAAATAAAGATTGGTGAGACAGACAGACCACTGTACCCAAGAAAATCTTTCTGTATAGATAATGCTCCGACAGAAATCTAAAGAGTTAGAGGGAGCAGCAGATTGTCTAAATAGTAACAATAGTGCAGGCCATATCTCTAAGACAAAAATAAACAAAGATATTTGTCTGAAAACCTAAAGAACAAAAGTAGAAATGGAGCACGATGGGCGAGGAGGAGCATATGAGGCTGGAGGATCAGAGAAATAGCAGAGCTGAGCCTTGCAGGAAGGAACGTGCAGTTAATCCAAATAAAATAAGGTTTGTAAGGCATTTAAACAGGTGACTCAAGCTGGCACTCTCAGCTCTTGGGAGGCTGATGTGGGAGGATTGCCTCCTACTAACTTCAAGGCCAGTCTGGGCTACATTATAAGCTCAGATCCTATTATTTAAAAAAAAAAAATCAAAAGCAACCACAGCAACAAAACTCACTTTGTCTACACTGTGAAGAACAGGTTAGAGAAAAATTGACAAAGGTCAGGTAGGAGACCGTTGTTACCATTTACGCCAGAGAACAGGGCAGCTTAGGCCAGCTAGTGAGCGTGGAGACAAAGAAGAGCTGATCTTAGATAGAATGCTGGGAGAGACTGTGCTCTCGGCCCAGAAAGGGTTCAGACAGGAGTGATTCCAAGCTCTGTAAGCCCTTTCTGACTCCATGACTCTGTGAAGGACAGAAGAAATTCTAGAAAAAACACAGGCATGTGAAAAAAGTCCCTCGTGAATTCAAAACCTGTTTCCCATTGGTTCACATGCACAGGCCGGATTTTTTTCTAAAATTTTTAGCAATGAAAGACACTAGGTTGGACCAAATTCCTCCACTGAGTTCATTACTGACGGGCCACAGGGGGATTGAAATAAAACAGGAGCATGTGGAAGGCATCAAGCTTACAATGTGAACATGAGCAGCACTAATGGGAGCAGGCCACTGCCAGGCACCATCCCCATCATGCTACAAATTAGCCAGAGTCTCAGGAATCCCAGCTCTGCAGCTGCTGCACAGATGGATGCTGAGCACTGGGATGGGAGCAGGAAAGGAGGGTGGAGCAGAAAGAAGATCCGGATCAAACCAGGCATCTCTGCATTTAAAGAAGAGGCTACCATTCCAGTCCCCATGGAATAACCAGGACGGGTCTTTTTAGCGTGCAGATGTGGCCACATCCTCATTCTCACCCCAGGCCCTGGACTCTGCAGTGGTTTAGCATTGCT
Source organism: Peromyscus aztecus (assembly GCA_902168405.1). Lineage (NCBI taxonomy): Eukaryota > Metazoa > Chordata > Mammalia > Rodentia > Cricetidae > Peromyscus > Peromyscus aztecus. Next base: position 22,348 of record CABHPQ010178819.1, read on the forward strand.
TCCAGGAAGAAGAACAAACTCTCCAGGGAAGAGATCTCATGTAAAGTTTGCATATGTCCTGGCTTGCTCTGGGTAGTGAAAGTTTATGTGTATTTTGGTAGTTCCTGATAGTTCCTGGTTTTACTCAACAAGTGTTCCAGTGTAGATATAAATTACAAAGCCCCATATGTCCCCATGTTCTTTCTATGGCTGATCCGTCCATCCTCATCTCCTACCATGAAGTCCCATTGTGATTTCTTTGTTCCTCTAGGTGTCTTTCCACAAGCCTCCCACTGCAGCAGAGAGGGCCACCATGCCCTCATCTAACCACCAATCCTTCGGGTCCTTCTGGAAGAGGCTCTCCCTTCTGCTGTCCCTTCACTTCAAGGCTGTTCCTCTCCTCCACAGTGCTTACCTGGATAGGTTCTACTTTGGTTTGGTTTAATCTGTACATTTATTTGATGAGTCTATTTTTAAAGTTGAACTACTTTTCATATTTGAATGAGGGTAGTGACAATCTCTTTGCCATTTAAGGTTCAGTTGCTAGGTTTTAATTAAGTAAATTAATTCATGGTAAATGAATAAATAACTAATTACTGGCTACTCCTGCCAAACAGACACACACACACACAAAGGCCTGTATTAATATTGAAAGGAAATGATAGAGGTAGCCTCAGTGAGATCTTTACTACATACTTATTTATAATATATATTGAAGTGAATATAGACTTTCATACCTATAATACCAATTAATAATATCAATTAAATATACTCCTGTTATTCTTTTCTTTACTTTCCTGGGGATTATATTTTCAGCATGTTTCTAAAAATATATTGAATATTCTATTGAATTAGATCTCCTCACCAAATGCAAAATTTCAACTCTTAGATATTTTGACTACCAGAAAAACCAACATTTGAAACCAAATCTGATGAACATGTTTGGATATAAGTTAGAGAAGAATGTCCCAGTCAATAATCAGATAGAACTTTATTTATGGAGACCAGACCTTCAGTGTCTCCTAAACTGCCTGTGAAGGCAGATTCAAATACCTCTGAGCCCCAGCAGGAAAATGGAAGGAAGAGGCAGGCTTCAAGGTGACCATTGTGAACTACAAAATTGTAGTTATTGTGAAAATATGCATAAAAAATCAACCTCCAGAAACACACTCATCAGAGTGGCAATCCCATCTCCAGAGTGTGTGGTATTTTGTTGTTGTTGTTGTTGTTGTTTTTACTCTTTTTTGCTCTTTTGTGGGGGGCCTGCCACCCATCTCCCAAATAAATCACACATGGAGGCTTATTCTTACTTATGAATGCCCAGTCTTAGCTTAGCTTAGTTTCTAGCCAGCTTTTCTTTAAATTAACCCATCTACCTTTTTTTTTTTTTTTTTTTTGCCTCTGGGCTTTTCCCATTCTCTTACTTCTGTAAATCTTACTCTTACTCTGTGGTTTGCTGTGTAGCTGGGTGGCTGGCCCTTGACGTCCCCCTCCTCTCGCTCCTAGATCGCCTTCTCCCAGATTTCTCCTTCTATATATTCTCTCCTCCTGCCAGCCCTGCCTATCCTTTCTCCTGCCTTGCTATTGACCATTCAGCTCTTTATTAGACCATCAGGTGTTTCACACAGGCACAGTAACACAGCTTCACAGAGTTAAACAAATACAACATAAACAAAAGTAATACACCTTAAAATAATAATCTACAACAACTTTTAGCTCATAAAGTGCTTTCTCAAAACTGATCAGTGAAAGATTTTTCCAAAATGGGAACATTTATTCTAAGAGGCTACAATTTTTCATGTTGACAGCAAGGCTAAACTGGTTAAAGGGGTTGAAAAGTTGAATCTGAGCTCACACAGGGCCATGAGTTACAAAGGCTTTAGAGAAAATGCCTCCCCAAACTAAGTTTGGTGGAAAAATAAACACCATTTCCCTGGGGCACCATCACAGTAGGCTCCATTCAAGTATTCCCATCTCCCAGAGAACACAAGTTACACTCCCTTACCCCAGGTTATTCAGGGCCTATCCCAGGATTGACAAAACCTGGTTCTAATATTTCTTTAAAATTACCACAATGAAGACACTGTGACTTCCAGGTGGGGAAGAAGGAGAAAAGGTATTTCTGAGTTTCACCTTATCATTACAAGGGCCAAATACAGAAGAACCATAGAGCCCAGAACTTGTGTAATCTGCTTTAAGGCAGTTGGAAGGTATCAGGGTGGATAAAGAACAGGTAAGCTGGGGATTCTGATAGAACTGGGATTACAGGGCTTACCATTTTCAACCATGTGTGTCAAATTTAATTTCAATTTCAGAATGCCATGTAATAATTTCATGTAAAAGTGGTTTAGCTCTTTATTGTAGCTATAAATTGGGTTTCTGCTTCTGAGCTGGAGCGCACAGCATTCCACCACTTTAAGCATGTCCTTCTTTGTTCTAACAGGAATCAAGAGACACAAAGACAAAAAAAACCCTAAAATTCATAGAAATGAATACTTGCCTAAGTTCAAGGGTGTAAAAAGTGTAGTCTGGTTCTGGCTGGAGACAGCGTGGTGAAAACAACAACTAAGAAGGAGAAGTCAGGTGTTAGTTGAAGATGCTGGGGCATGAACTCTTAAATGGCAGCAGTCTGCAAGTGTTAAATATATGCCAGGTTCCTTGGGCATTCGGGAAATTATTTCTTATTAGGATAGATAGCCTGTAAATAGTTGTTGGGAAGGAGGGTACTTGTAAATTGCTCATAAGAATGTATACCACTTTAGCTGTTATGGAAAACAGTATAAGGGATCCTCAAGTGCTAGAAATGCAACTACCTAATAATGCATCAGTCCAAATATTGGCTATCTATTCAACAGAGTCAGTGTGTTAAAGAGCTATCTACAACTGCATGTTTAGGGCAACTCTATTCACAATAGCTAAGGCATAGATTCAATCAATATGTTCATCAACAGATGAATATATAAACGCATAGACACATAATGGATCTTTATTTAGGCATAAAAGGAGTAGAATTCTGTCATTTGCAGCAACATGCACAGAAGTGGAAGACATTATGTTTTATAGAATAAGCCAGACACAGAAAGACAAATACCCCATATCCTCACTTCTACTATGACTGAAGCTAAAAAATCAATTTCAGAGATGTAGACAATAGAAGAGTGGTTACCAGAGGCTGGAAAATAAAAGAGAAGAAAGAGATTAACAGAGAGTTGGCTAGTGGCTATGGGATACAGTTGTATAGCACAGTGGGATAACTAGTTGCCAATTAATTGAAAATTTCAAAACAGCTAGTAAGAGAATATTTCTTACAAATGAATGATAAACATCTAATGATGAATGTGCCAATAACTATGTTCTGATAATTAATATGTATACACATGTTAATGTGTTACATTATACCCCATAAACACAAGCAATTGCTATATGTCAGTTAAAAATACAAAGATGGGGCTGAGCATTGTGGCACATGCCTTTAATCCCAACACTCAAGAGTTGAAGACAGGGAGATCTCTATAAGTTCAAAGCCAGCCAGTCTACATAGTGAATTCCAGACCAACCAGGGCTACATAGTGAGCCACTGTCTTCAACAAACAAACTATATATATCCATCCAAGGTGACCAAAATGCTCTCAAATATCCAGTTTCAGGGTCACTGATTGAATGAGCTTTTTTTTTTTTTTCTGGTCTGGGTTTTAATATTCTGACCCCTTGGTGCCACACTGCATCCTGATGTAAAAGCCTCATTTTAAGGAAAAACCCCTCCCCTTCCTCTCTCTCTTCCACTCTCTTTTCTCTCCATCCTCACAAGGTGTGTACCCTCGACCCCCCACCCTCTCTTCCTCTCTCATCTTTTTCTTTCTTTCTTTCTTTCTTTCTTTCTTTCTTTCTTTCTTTCTTT
>CABHPQ010178826.1:0-20805 GCA_902168405.1 Peromyscus aztecus
GCTGAGACTCATCGTGGGTATCCTCCTGTTACCAAGAATGAGGATGATGTTGTGGCCAGGTAGCGCACCCAGGGTCAGGTTCTGGGTGAGCTCCTGGCTGCCACACACCTCCCGCCCTTGCTGACTGCTGCCCTGAGCCTCACTGGGCTGGACTTTTGTGCTTGTAGCCTGCAGGCAGCATCACTGCTCTGTACTCTCTGTCTCCCAGCAGGGCAAGCAGCACAGGCCTCAGCCATGGTGGCTCCATGCTGGGAACTGGCTGGTGGGCCCAGGGTCATCCCTATTTAGTAATGACCAGTCTCTGCAGGAGCTCTAGGCCTCAGCACATCTCACTATGGCTCATCTGGCACAAGCTTTGTGCTTGCAGCCTGCTGGCCAAGGTTTGGTGTTGAAGGATATAGGTTCATCATTCTCGACTGCTCAGCTCTGTTCAGCCATCTTTCTTTCCAGTTTTGTGAGTCCACTTTTTAAAAGCATCTTCCCATAAGACTTGCCTCTTTTTTTATTTTCCTTAGTTGTTCCAGAGCTACAGCAGACCCTGCAGACTCCTTTTCCTCCACCACATCACCCTTCAGAGACCCCCTTTGACTCCTTGGAGCTCCTCTGCAGCCCCTGCCATCTTTGTTTCCTCCTCTTTTTTTTTTCCTTTATGGCCCCATTATGTGTGTGTGTGTGGGGGGGGGGGGGGTGTTGGTCCCTTAAATCTGGAAATGAATTATAGTGTCATAAAGCAAATGACCTTACGGGGAAATTTTTAGCAATTACCTAGTAAAAGCTAAGGACAATGGGTTTGTTTGATTTTGGTTTTGTTGTTGGTTGTTTGGTTAGTTTGTTTTTTGTTTTGTTTTGTTTTGTTTTTAATGTGTCTGGGTATTTTGCGTGCATGTACATCTGTGCACATCACATGTGTTCCTTGTGCCTGAGAGGCCAGAAGAGGGCATCCTGTTTCCAGAAACTAGAGTTACAGATGGTTGTAATTGCCATGTGTGTACCAGGATTTGGACTGGGGTCCTCTGGAAGAGCAAGCCAGTGTCTTAACTGTTGAACTATCTCTCCAAACCCTTGTTGTGTTCATTTATTTATAACTTATCCTAGTATGGCTCAGGTCTTTTCAAGGTAACATGGTTTCAGGATATATATGCTGTGCATTAGAACTTTGTAAAGATCATCTAGATATCTAAATGAACATGTGACATTCAGTCACCTGGGGATTTTGACATCCCAGAGCCTGGAAACTTAAGAACATCTGCCCTCTCTTCTATACAGGGAGAACACAACTTAGTTTTTTAAATATGTAATGCTTTTTAAAATTAATTTGATGATTCAATTGTGGGAAAAATGTAAAGATTTCTTGAGATAATTGAGAGGGTTCCAGGTTGCCAGCTTTGGGAACTAAACACAGAATCTGGCTCCTAACAGGCAATTATAAATACTTGCTGAGGTTAGCACCCCTTTCATAGACTGGAGGTGAACAGACAAAGGGTCCATCTCAGCGCCTGTCGCGAGACCTTTAGAAACACGTTCTGTAGCTGTTAGAAAGCTGAAGATTTGTCACAGATTTTTGTTTTTCTATTGGTAGAGAAAATCTGGGGACCCCCTAAGTGAGAAAGGACTACATGCTTCAAGACACTCCCACTGTGTTCCCACAACCTCAGATAACCATAAGAAAACAGTACCTCTGTCGTTTAGCATAGCAGTCTCTTTGTGAGAAAAGAGATGAGAAAATTTCTTTGCAAATTGTCCTTCAAGTTTTTAATGTGCCTTAAGGGTGCTTCAGTAATGCAAAGTGTTGATTCTGCTGTCTCTAGAGATGGTGGCTACAGTAGGGCAGGCTGACCTAGGGAGGCTGTCTTCTGTCACTTCGGCACTTGAAGGAAAACGGCTCACCTGAGAAGAACTCTAGAGACTCTTGAGCAGAGTAACTACCCACCAAGCAATCCTTCTCCCCTGCAAGGTAAACACAGAACATTGCCTTCCTAGCACCACAGGAGACATTAGAAAAAATGTAGGGAAACCAAAAAAGCACACCACAAAATTACTTTCTATAAAATGTAGGGGAAGCAATTCGCCTGTGTTGTGTCAAGAGGCACTAGTCTGCATCCAACAGCTGTGGCTGACTGGCACTGATGTAGTGCAATCATCTGAACACAGAAATCAAGTGGGGTGAGGTGGTATAGTTAGTAGTGAGTCATCAGTAGAAACTGCTTCTCTATATCTAGGTATAAACAGCTACAGAAACAAGAAGCATTTTGTAGACATGGTTAAAGATTTGGGGGATAAACTAGGCGGTGGTGGCCCACGCCTTTAATCCCAGCACTCTGGGAGGCAGAGGCAGGCAGATCTCTATGAATTCGAGGTCAGTCTGGTCTACAGAGCAAGTTCCAGGAAAGGCTCCAAAGTTGCACAGAGAAACCCTGTCTCAAAAGCAAAACAAAACAAAAAAAGATTTGAGGGGTGGATGCTGGGGAATTCAGAGCCTCTTGTAAGCTAAGAGTCTAAATTCTACCACTGTGTTATCCCTGTAGAACCCTAGATATGACTTTTAATGCTCTGATAATGTAAATTTAAAAGAACATTTGCAAGATAATGTTTAAGGACAATCCATGGAAGCTTTTAAAAATGCTTTCTGGGGCACACCATTCCTAAAGATTAAGACCTAGTAAGGTTGACATTTTGCACAAATTTGGAGGTTTTACTAGAACATGCAAGTCTAAACTACATGTCACTCATTGTTACCAGCCTTATTCCCTTGAACAAAAGTTATTTGACATAGAATGAGCGCTCACTTTAGCTGTGGTGTTGTGCTAAATCATTGGGAACACAAAATTCTATTTAAAAATATAAACTAGGGCTGGTGAGAAAGCTCAATGAATAAGGGTGTTTGCTGCCAAGCCTGGCAATCACAGTTGGCTCTCTGGATGCACATGGTGAATGGAGCTGTCCTCTGAGTTACATACGTGTGCTGTGGTGCTGCTGCATACACATCTGCTCACATATAAATAAATAAGTGTAATTTTTAACTGCCTTCAACCTACATCATTCCTAGAGATAAAAATACTGAGCAGGAATAAAAACAATTTCTTTTAAAGCTCTTTTTGAAAGATCATGATGAATTTAGGAGACAAACTTCATAGTACAAACTGTATTCTGGGCAAAGTGATAAATCATTTTAAAAATTAATCAGGGGGGCTATAGAGATGTCTTAGTAGTTAAGAGTGTGTTGTAGCAGGAATCTTAAAGAGTCTTATTAATAAAATCAAACCCGGGCCAGGTATTGGGGTGAATGCTGGAAGGTCAGAGAGACAGAATAAGCCACAGCTACCTCACCTCGCGGGATCCTCAGCTGGTCTTGTTTCCTCAGACTGGAGGCCTCTGAGTCCTCATCCAGAATGGGTCTCAGCTGAACTGTGCTGCTAGAAGCCTGAAAGCTTAACCAGCCAAATGCTTAACCAGCCAAATGCTTAACCAGCGAAATGCCTCGAGTTTCTGGTCCTCATGCCTTATATACCTTTCTGCTTTCTACCACCACTCCCTGGGATTAAAGGCTGGCTTTCTGGGATTAAAGGCGTGTGTCACCATGCTTGGCTGTTTCCAATGTGGCCTTGAACTCACAGAGATCCAGAGGGATTGCTATCTCTGGAATGCTAGGATTAAAGGCGTGAGTGCCACCATTTTCTAGCCTCTGTATCTAGTGGCTGTCTGTTCTCTGACCCCAGATAAATTTATTAGGGTACACAATATTTTGGGGAACACAATACCACCACATATGTAATGCTCTTCTAAAGGACCAGAGTGTGGTTCCCAGCTTCTGTCAGCCATTCAAAACTGCCTGTAACTCCAGATCCTGTGGATCTGACACCTCTGGCCTCCGTGGGCACCCATGCTCATAAGAGTACACACACACACACACACACACACACACACACACACACACACACACACTTTAATATCTACAGTATAAATTTAAAAATAATTAGAAGGATATTGAGATGGATATGATTGAAATATGTTGTCTAGACCTGGATCAGCAGGTTGTTCTTCAGTAATAAGGTTCTGAGAGAGAGGATCAGGGGATTAGAAGATGAGAAGTTTGGGGTCGGGAGGCCCTGCATAAGCTATGTCTTATGCCAAGCAAGCTTATTAAGAAGTACAGTATTTTATATACTATTTCTAGGGAGAAATGGGATGACTTCAGCAGGACCTGCCATACAATGGGACCAAATCAACACTGCATACATGTACAACAAATAAATGAATGATTAGAGCCAAGCCTGGTGGTGTGCACCTGTCATCCCTGTACTTAAGGAGTTACAGACAAAAGGATCCAAAGTTCACTGTCTTCATCAGCTACAAAGCAAGTCTGTGGCCCACCTAGACTACGGTAAACTGTCTTTTTTTTTATTATTTTTAAGTTAATTAATCCTTTAAAGGAATTTTACTTGCTGAAGCCAAAAGTCACACCCCTGTCTCCACCTCCTGAGTATCAGGACGGCAGGCAGGCAGCCATGTCTGTTGGTGTTTATGTATATGCTGGAGATCTGAACTTGGGTTCTCATGTTTTCATGGTAAGCCCTTTACTGATGGAGCCGTCTTCCCAGCCTCACCTTCAATTCTTCAAAGATAATTTGGTGTAGGTCTTTAAAGTGATGCAAATATTTCCTCCTGGATGAAACAGAACATGTTAACTTAATCCAACAGCAATTTAGTCAGTAAGTTCATTGTTTGCTTGTTTTTATTATAAAAAGCTTGTGAAGTCTAGTCTGTCATCACCATTTAGAGGGCGTCAGAAGTGTGATGAGGGAAGGAAGAGGGGTGGCCATACGGAGGACTATTAATAGCAAATAAGGAGTGATGGGAGGAAGGAACTTGATCAACGACCCTGGAAGTGATCCTTGGGATGAAATGTTAACCTGGGCATGCAGACACTTCAATGTGATGACAGTCCGAGAGTGGCCTACCTTGCAGAGGTGACACCATGATCATGATGTCACCTTCTCAGTGAGGCTTTTCCATTGCATCTGGGATGTGCTGCCCCATGTGCTACTCAAATGCGGGGAACTCCACCGCACAATTTGCCATCATGAGGGACTGCACTCTCACTCACACAGTAAAATGAAATTAAGGAAGTGACATTTGCATATTTAAATATTGCCTCTGTGTACATCCCTTCTGGTAGATGGTAGAAAAATCTTTAGAAGTCTTAATTTTCTTTTTAAAATGTTTATAAATTATACTTTATTTATTTGGGTGAGTAGGAGCCGGTGTGCCCCAACACACGTGTGGACGTCAAAGGAAAACTTAGAGGATTCGATCCTCCCCTTCCCTCATGTGGATCCCAGGGACTGGTCATCAGCTTGGGAACAAGCTCTTTGCCCATTCAGCCATCTCACCTTCCCAAAGCCTTAATTTCCAGAAGGCTGTTTGAAGAGTTCTGATTTTTTGTTTGTTTGTGTGTTTGTTTTGTTTTGCTTTTTGAGACAGGGTTTCTCTGTGTGGCTTTGGAGCCTTTCCTGGAACTCACTCTGTAGCTAAGGCTGGCCTCAAACTCACAGAGATCTACCTGCCTCTGCCTCCCAGAGTGCTGGGATTAAAGGTGTGTGCCACCACCACCCGGCAAAGAGTTCTGATTTTTTATTAGCATATATTAATTATGCAAAACAGTGGGTTTCATTATTACATTTTCATATGTGTATACAACTTATTTTGATCATATTTATACCTGACTACTCTCTCTTGCCCCCCTCTCACACTTGCTGATCAGTTTTCTCTTCCAAACTAGTTCTCCTTTTCTTTTCGTGCCATTGGGTGGAGGGTGAACATGGAGGAGGAGTTACAGGCATATGGACAACTTAGCTGTGGCCACACCACTGGAAACAGACTCTCCCTCTTCATCAATAACCATGAAGAGCCAATTGCCTAAAGTAGAAAGCAGGAAGGACGGCTAGTGAACCCCTTCTCCCTAGCAACCATCAACTGCCTGCAAATTCTCCGAGAGTTGTGCGGCCTTGTAAGTCCCTCCCTATCCACAACCAGCTGAAGCACCTGGTTTCGTGAAGATCTTACGCAGGCAGTCATAGCCGCTGTGAGCTCAATGTGAAATGACCACGTCCTGTCGTGTCCGAAAGACAGCCTTCCAAAAGATAACTCCCTTTTCTAGGTCTGCTACATTTTTTCCACTCTCTCATCTGCAATGTTTCCTGTTCCCTTGGCCTTGGAGCGGGTGGTACTGTCTGTCCTACTGAGGGTCAAGCATTCAGTAGTCATTTATTCTCAGGACTTGGACCAGTCGTGAGTCTCTGCAGTGACTACCTTTCACTGAATATAGAAGCTCCTCTAACCAAAACTGACAGCAGCACTAGTCTATGGGCAGAAATAATAAATATAAATATTTATATGGCAGTTTGACAAGCACATACTTTCTACGCAATGGAAAAAGACATTAAAGGTCATTTCTGATCCAAGCTCAACTTCTCCATCCGGTGCTAGGTCAGAACAGGTAAGAGTTGAATGCTGATACCTTTCCTCGCTGACATTCTTTACACAGTTGTTCAACTGTTATTTAAGAATTTGAACATTATAAAAACAGTGAAGAGTATGGTTCCCCTTCTTTTACTTGATAGTTTTACTTTGGAAGAGAATGTTAACATGGTTTTGCAACTTACCTCTTAGTGATAAAAATCAACTTCTCCTAAGTTGAAATGTGAAGCTCTTATTGTTTCCAAGGCATCTAGCAGGACTGGGCCATTAAATAAAAGCTCACAATAAAATACAAGTCACAGATACTCAATAATTAACACTTTAGAAGGATTTGTGGACAGTGGTGGTGGACACCTTTAATCCCAGCACTTGGGAGGCAGAGGCAGGTGGATCTCTGTGAATTCGAGGGCAGCTTGGTCTACAAAGCCAGGCCAGCCAGAGCTGCACAGAGAAACTCTGATTGGAAAAACAAACACCTTAAAAACAAAACAACAACAACAACAACAAAACACTATAGCATAATTAGTAAAACTTTGTCTTCAAGGTTGCATGGCAACATATTTAGAAATTGTGTGGCATCCCAAAATTGTGCAAAGTTTGGCACTTTAAAAAGTCAAGACTTGGCTAAGGAGATGGCTCAGTCCATAAAATGTTTGTCACATAAGCATGAAACCCTAAATTCAAGTCCCCATCACCCACATAAAAAGCTGGATGGGGGGCTGGAGAGATGGCTCAGCAGTTAGGAGCACTGACTGCGCTTCCAGAGGATCCAGATTCAGTTCCCAGCACCTACACTGCAGCTCACAACTGTCTGTAACTCCAAGATCTGACACCCTCACACAGACATACATGCAGGCAAAACACCAATGCACATAAAGTAAAAATAAATTAAAACAAAAAAGATGGACGGGGCACTGTGCCACTATAATCCCAGAGCTGGGGAGGCAGAGATAGGTGGATCCTTGGGACTTCTTGACTAGCCAAGCTAAGCTAATTAGGTAAGTTCCAGACCAATAGGAGACCCTGTCTCAAAAAGTAATGTGAGGGCAATTGAGGAAGATGCCTGATGTCTATCTAACTCCCCACCCCCACCCCGCTTCTGTGCATGCACATCTGTGAACACATAACACACATATAAGTCTTGGAGACTGGCTGTGTAACTCAATGGTATAGCCGCCATTAATATACTTTAAGCCTCCTTCAAGCCTTGGGAATGTGCACCCCCATCCCAATTTCAGATCTTGATGCCACATTCTTTTTTTTAAAATATTAATTTCTATATTTATGTAAGACCATATTATTATGATGTCTCTACTAATGATCATTAAAATGAAATTATCCTTAAAATGTTCTGAGCTCAAGTTTGAGAATGGCTGTGGATCTTCACAGCTGGATTTGGCCAAGGCAATCCTCATGTTTATTTCATGAGCACAAGAGACTTCTGAACAGCTGAAGTCAGATGTGAAGTTCAGAACAGAGGCTAAAGTACACAAAGAACTGTGCAATTACTTACACATCCCGGGCACAGGAAACAGAACTCAAATGGTGCAGACAACTAGCTCTTTGCTCTGCTGTTTTCAAAAACTGTGTGGGAGGGAGATGCAGATAATTGCCTCACTTCTCCATTTCCTTCTGCCTGTCTAAACATTGAGTCTGTAGCTACTTGGTGTCAGCGCTTGAACTGACAGTCAGGAAAATGACTGCTCATTTTAGAATTTAGAATCCAACATAAATAGTAATTGAACCCCATAGGAGAATTTCTAAAAGTGCCCAACTTGAAATTCACGGTGGTGTTGACTTATCTAATTTCAGTCCATGCATGCACTTACAGAATTTAATACAAAAATACTCCCAGTTTATAGTTAAAATAATGTGGTATTTGAAAAACTATTCAGCTATTAAATTTAAAAACATGCACTTTGTCAGGCATGGTACACATTTAATCCCAGCCCTTGGGAGGCAGAGGCATGCAGAACTCTGTAAGTTCAAGGCCAGCCTGTTCTACATAGCAAGCTCCAGGACAGCAAGGGCTACATAGAGAGACTGTGTGTGTATGTGGTGTGTGTGTATGTGGTGTGTGTGTCTGTGTGTGTGTGTGTTATGTGTATGTATGCATAAACACATATGCTCTGACTAAAATAGTTTTAGTATAACCTACACATCCTTCACTTAGAGAATTAATTTGTGAGATATACTATAAATATATATTCAGCCAAACACATATACCACATAAATGCTAGAAAAACACGGATAAATAAGCTTGAGTAATAATAGAAAGCAATTCTTTATTCAAGTGTAGTGCTACATGCTTGTAATATCAGCACTGGTGAGACTGAGACACTAAGAGAGTTTGCGACCAGTCTAACTACACAACAAGGCTATATCAAAAGAAAGAAATGCTTTTAATTTAAGTTCTCTTGAAAATTACTATTTATGTATCTCCTAAAGATATAGGAGAAGCTAGACCCTCTGCCTTTCTTATGGAATGTGGTAAACAGTCATGTCACAAGGACCAAATTGCATAAGTTCTTTAGATTCCCTATCTTGTTGACATAGAGACAATATGTAGTGAAGGGGAAGAGGAGAAGAAAGAAAAGTCTAATACAAAATGAAAAATAGTCACAATTATTTCTGGATGCTTTATAACCTAGGAAAATATTGAATTCTGATCCTTATGCCTTCAAAACTTCAAGAGGAAATCCACTTGGAGAGAGGATGGGGGAAAGGAGGAGGAGAAGGGAGGCATGTGTATTGTCTAGTTTTATGTCAACTTCACACAAATTAGAGTCATCAGAGGAGGGAGCCGCAGTTGAGAAAATGCCTCCAAAAGATAGAGTTGTAGGCAGGCCTGTAGGGCATTTTCTTAATTAGTGACTGATGGGGGAGGGCACAGCCCATTGTGGGTGGTGCCACCCCTGGGTTGGTGGTCCTGGGTTCTGTAAGAAAGCAAGCTGGGCAAGCCATGAGGAGAAGGCCAGGAAGCAGTTACCCCTCCACAGCCTCTGCATCAGCTCCTGCCTCCAGATTCCTGCCCTGTTTGAGTTCCTGTCCTGGCTTCCTCAGTGATGGACTACAGTGTCGAAATGTAAGCCCAATAAACCCTTTCCTATGGCTCAGTGGTTAAGAGCACTGACTGCTCTTCCAGAGGACCCGGGGTTCGATTCCCAGCACCCACATGGCAGCTCACAACTGTCTGTAACTCCTGTTGCAGGGGACCTGATACCCTCACACAGACATACAAGCAGGCAAAACACCAATGCACATAAATTAAAAATAAATAATTTTTTTTAAAAAACCCTTTCCTCTCTAACTAGCTTTTTTGGTCATGGTGTTTCATGGCAGCAATAGAAACTGTTGTATTTTTAAAGTGGCATAAAGGAGTCAAACCGTACAACAGAGCCTACGTGGGAGATTTATTAAGGGGAGGGGAGAGAAGGGACAGAGAAGGGGGCAGGGAAGGGGACAGAGACCAGTCCCTGGGAATGTGCACAGAGGGTGCTCTTGGTGGCTGCAACTGAGGATGTATCCTGTCAGGACCCTAAGGGCAGGCCAGTACGGATGCCTGAATGCTGACAGAAACCCTAACTAAGACAACGTGGGAGAGACGGGGAAAGGGGAGGGTGGAATGGAGAGAGAGGGGGAAGTGGGGAGAAAGATAGTTCACACAGCTGGGGCATTCTGAATTTATTTCAGAGGAGTCCACATGTAAAGTACATTAGCTTTGGACCACAAAATATTGGAAAATATGCACTCGGTGTTTGGAAATGATAGGTTGAGCGACAGTCCCAGTACTCAGGAGGCTGAGACAGAAGCATGGCCACAAATTCAAGGCCCACCTGGGCCATATAGTAAGTATAATTCAGGTTTAAGTATAAGTCAAGTATAAGTCAGGGATACATAGCAAGCCACTATCTCAAAAACAAACAACAATAAAAAAGTAATAATTTCAAGAAATGTATAGGGAGAAACAGCAAAAAAGCAAAAGAAACAGAATATTTCATAAATCGAAAGTGATTCCCATCAGGATATTTAGTGATTAACATATGAATTAATAATTTTAATTTTAAAAGAAAACTTTGATTTTTCTGTTTAAAAGTATTTTGTATGTATGGATGTTTCACCTGGCTATAAGTCTGTGCACTCCATGTGTGCGATGCCCATAGAAGCCAGAGAGGCATTGGATTGTAACTGGAGTTACAAATGGTTGTGAGCAAACCACATGAATGCTGGAACTCAAACCCAGGACCTCTAGAAGAGCAGCCTGTATTTTTAACCACTGAGCTCTCTTTCCAGCCCCTTTGTACCACTTTCAAGTGATTTTTTTTTCCCTATGGACTGTCTTAAATTCCTTTAAAAAGCAACTTTATCTAAATATAATCCATGCATGACTCAATCCATTCATTCCAAGTGTACAGCTGAATACACTTTTTCAATCGAGTTGTGTACCCATCAAACACAGTCTATTTTGGAACATCTTCCTCACCACAAAAAGAACCTCAGATCCGTTAGCAGTTAAGTTCCTCATTTGCTTCAAACGCAGCCTAGGAAACCACTAATCTGCCCTCCATCTCTGTAGACCTGCCTAGTCTGCATATTTTACATAAACGCTCAAACACTCTGTGTTCTTTGCTTTCATCTGCATACTGTGCTCAAATTCAGGATGTCGTAGACTCCATTCCTTTTGATGGCTATCTAGTTCCTTGAGTTTCTAGACAAATTTTAGGATCCTTTCTCAATTTCTGCTACAAGAACAACAGAAAGCATCTGAGATTTTGATAAGAGTTGTACTGATCTGTACATCAATTTGGGAATTATTTTTATCTCACTAATATTAACTCACCAGGCCTGGTAGTATATACTCCCAGGGTCAAGGCAAGAGAATGGCCACAGTTTGAAGCTAGTCTAGCCACTCTGAGTGCAAAAATCTTACTTCAATAAATAAATAGTCTTTGGATCTATGATATATGAAATATTTCCACTTCTTTATCTGTTTTTGTTTAATTATTTATTATTAGTGTGGGTATGTGTGAAACTGAGATTGTCAGTCATAAATGGCAAGCATGTTTATCTGTTTAGCTATCTCAATAGTTTAGTTTAGTTTAGTTGTTTAGTTTAGTTTAGTTTAGTTTAGTTTAGTTTAGTTTAGTTTTGAAACAGGTCCTGATATGTAGTTCAGGTTAGTGTTGAACCTCATAATCCCCCTGCCCCAGCCTTTCAACTGCTGGGATTACAAATGTGTGTCACCATAACTAGTTTATTTAGATCTTTAAAATGTTCTTTTAACAATGCCTTATAGTTTCAAGAGTACAAATTTGCACTTGCTTTCTCTTAAATTCTAAAACATTCTGCTCTTTGTAGCTATAGTAAATGGAATTGGTGTCGGGTTCATTTTTAGATGTTCACTGCTAACTTAGAAAAGCGCAATCAATTCTTCTAATCCTGCAACTTTGCATAACTTATTTGATAAGTGGACTACTAGAATTTACTACATAAAAGATCATAGGCGTTTGAAAATTGAGAGTTCTACTTCTTCCTTTCCAATCCTGATTACTCTATTTCCCTTTCTTGCCTGATTGCCCTGGCTGGAAGCTTCCAGACAACATTGACTAGAGGTGCTAAGAACATCATCCTTGCCTGTTGCTGGTCATAGTAGAAAGGGTCCAGTCCTTCATCCCTGAGTCTGAGGAAGGGTGTGAGCTCTCTATGGGTGTCTTTATCAGGCCAGAGAGGTTTCCTATTAGTCCTGCTTTGCTGAGCTTTTATTCTTGGGTCTTGTATCAGGAGAGGTTGGTGAGTTTCTGAAATGCCTTTACGGTCCAGGGAGATGTTTATGTTGGGCTTGGTTTCTCTTATTCTATTGATACAACATATTATTGTGTTGGTTAAATGAAGAAAAAAAACTGAATGCAAAAACAGGATAGAAATGGTGTGAATGGCCAGGCATTGGTAGCGCACGCCTTTAATCCCAGCACTTGGGAGGCAGAGGCAGGCGGATCTCTGTGAGTTCGAGGCCAGCCTGGGCTACCAAGTGAGCTCCGGGAAAGGTGCAAAGCTACACAGAGAAACCCTGTCTCGAAAACAAAAAAAAACAAAAAAAAAGAAATGGTGTGAATGTTAGAGAGCCAGTGTAGGAAACTCAGCATCCAGACACTAGCTCTAGATAGAGCAGGCAGAGATGGAATTACCAGAGGAATAGCATGAGAAAGTGTTTCAGAGAGAAAGGAGATGCAATTTTAAAGGGATCCACCATGTGACCAGCATGGTGACTGGGCACACAATCATCCCAGGTACTGTCACCACAAACTGTCAGAATACTGGAGATGTAGAGAACAGTTAACCTGTCTACCTACCTGGGTGGTCACTTGGGAGAAATCTGCAATTTGTATCATTGTTCCCTTACAGGTAAGATGTTGACTCACCCCTCTGGCTTCTTTGCAAGGTTTTTTGTTTTGTTTTTGTCTGTTTATCTTTGATTTTCTGCAGATTAAAAATGTGCTTAGGATTTGTCTTGTTTTGTGTTCTATAAGCTTCTCAGGCCTGTGCTTTGTCATCTGCCAATGGTTCTAGAAATCCTCAGCTGGTGTTGTTTTGAGCACCCCTTCTGCTCTGCTCTCTTCCCATTGTAGAAATACTTCCTGTTTTAAGATTGTTCCACTGGCAGGGTGTGGTGGAGGACTTCTATAAGTCCATGCTCTGGCAAAAACAAGAGGATTGGAAGTTTAAGGCCAACCACTATTACAAGCAAGTTTGTAACCAGTTTAGACTACATAGTGAGGCTTTCTCCACTCTCTCTCCCCAAGAATACATTCCACAGATCTTACTTACTTTAGCCATGTCTAAGATGCTGAAGCCATGGAAAACACCTTAACTGTGTCATTGGGTTTTAAAATCCTTAGTTACTTTTATTTATTATTAAATTAATTTCATTATTATTGTGTGCATGTGTTTGCATGATGTGGGGAGGGCATGCATACCACATCCGACGTGTGGAAGTAGGAGAACAACATTCAGGAGTCAGTTTTCTCTTCTACAATAAGTTCTGGAAACCAAACTCAGGATCATCGGGCTTGGCAGCAATGCTTTCTTTACCAGCTGAGCCATCTCGGTGGCCCTCTGTCAGTGGTTTTTATATTTAGCATTACTTCTGATTGTTAGAGTTTCAGTCTCTCTGACTGCTTTGTCATCTGTTTGTACATGTTAGTTTTTCATTGGTACCCTTAATGTATAAATCATAATTATTTAAATATCACTGACTGGAACTGGCCATCTCTTGTCACCAAATGAAACTTCCAGTACTGGAACTGGGTTACATCCAATTGAGTTGTTGGCCAAAGGGGTGCCATGGGACTCCCCAGACAACCCAACTGTTGCCAAGGCTATAGGTTGCTCCCAACAAACTGACTGTAAGGCCCCATCGCTGAGGACAACACCTACACAACTCATTGAACATGGAGAAGTAGACCTGGTGCCTACATAGACCCTTCACCCCCATGTTCTAGTGTCTTTGGTGTAGCAAGGTACTCTGCAGGCTATTGAAAGAAAAACAGAAAGACCAACCCAGCCACAACACCTTTGATCTACAGTCTGTCCTGACTGCAAAATATGCTAGGGCAGCTGTGGTACAGAACTGTGGGAGTAGCCAACCAATATCTGATCTGACTTAAGGCCCACTCTGGGAGAGGGAACCCGTGCCTGACACTGCTTGGTTGACCAAGACCCAGAGACTAGATAGCCCAGAGACTAGGGTAAAAATCAAATACTTTAAAAAAAAGTAACAAAAGAATATTCTTCTATACTCATAGATTGATGCCTTGCTCAACCATCATTAGAGAAGCTTCCTCCTGAAGCAGATGGGAACCAATACAGAAATTCATAGCCAGACATTACAGAGACAGCGAGATCTTGGATCACACAGCTCTAAATGGGATGTTTCCATCCAATCCCTCCCCTTAGAGCTCAGGGAACCCTGCAGAAGAGGAGGCAAAAGGAACGTGTGTGCCAGGAAGAATGGAGGACACCAGAACAAGAAGGCGGCCTTCTAAGTCAACTGAGCAAACAAAGTTCTTGTGAAGTCACAGAAACGGAAGCATCAAGCACAGAGCCTACACGGCTCTTCACTATCTGTATCCTCTGTACATACTATAGCTTTCAGTTTAGTACTTTTATGGGACTCCTGAGTATGTGAACTAGTGGGTCTCTGATTCTCTTGGGGCTATTTTCCTTCTGTTGATTTGTCCTTTCCAACTTCGACGTAATGGTTCTTGTTTTATCTCATTCTATTTTGCTATATTTTGTTGTTATCTCTTAGAAGCCTGTTCTTTTCTATTGAGAGACAGAAGGGGAGTGGATCTGGATGGGAGAGGAGGTAGGGAGGAACTGGAAGGTGTAGGAGGGGAAACTCTAATCAGGATATATTGTATGGGGGGCGTGTGGAATCACTGGCTGGTAATTCTAAAATCTGTCACATCAGCATCTGATTGCAGTGTTTGTATCTTCTGCTTTTCTTCTTGGTTCTGGGAAGGTCTTGTAATCTTTTTTAAAGCTACATAGAATGAACCAAATAATAGAAACACAGATAAAGAGGCTTTATTGTGAAGTATTGTGTCAACTTGGCTGGGAACTGGAGCTGTGTTTATCTCCATTCTATGGATCTCCATGGCTGATTCCATTAGTTACAGTTTTGAGTATCCTGGAAACTAGCTGATCATGGAGAGTAAGGGGGGAAATGTCCTCCCTTTAATCCATTTGACAACACTAGTGTAGCCTCCAAGTATGGTTGTGTAACAAGGCCCCAGACCTTAAAACCTAGGACATAGGTCCCAACACCTGCCAACATGGGAACAAAGACCCTAATCCATCAAAACCTAGTCCATAGATCCAGGAAATTTACTAACCTTGCTTTTTGGCTTCTGTAGTTCTGCTTCTTGCTAACTGAAGTGTGACAACCAGGATGTGGTTTTTGTGCGTTAAGGACAAAGGGCTCAGGGCTGCATGATTTGGGAAAGTGCCACTGGCCAACAATCCTTTCTTTTTGGCTTTAAGAGTGTCTGTGTGGCAGTCTCTGGTGTACTTACAGTTGCTGATCACCCAGGACAGCTACATCACCCAGGCACTTTTAACTACTGCCTTCTAGATCTTGTCTCCATCTCCAGAGTGTCCTCTGGAGATTTAGTTGCTTGTCTACTGATGTGGATGTGGGTACCAGTTTGGTTTATTTGATCTTACTGATGCAACTCTTTTATACGCTGTGACCTTAATGAATCCCTAATCTTGTAAGATCCACTACTTAAAAAACAGACAAAAACAAACAAACAAAAACCTAGAGTAAATGTTTCTTTTGACTTTATTTTTTTTTTCACTCAAATTTATAATCTGTAAGCAAGCATGGTAGATGCTCAAGGTGAATAATTTGCCACATATACCCGCAATCTAGACAACATGGACTGCTCTTTTCCCTTAGTTTGTTTATGTCACAGTAACTGGGAAGTAAAAAACAAAAACAAAAGAAGGGGTGCCCGGGTGTGATGGAGCATAACTAAGACCAGGCAGCATGGAGGGAAAGGATATTCTATCTCAATTAGAGAAAAGTGAGCCTGGAGATGCTGGGCAGAAAGAATGTACATTATGGAGCCCTCATCTCTAGCCCCAACCCAAGGAGGCTGATCCTTCTTTGCCTCTTGCTGTTCCTGGCAGCATCCCATCTAGTCCCTGCCGTTGGCTGCTGCAGATTCACACAAGCTCCCCTGGTCTATCCATCTTAGTGCTAGATGCACATGGAATGAACACCCTTAAGTTCCCTTTTCTTCATGGACTGGCTGATATAGTGAAGGGGATGTAATCCAGGGCCTTGTGTGTGTGTCAGGCAAGTCTTGTACCACTGAGCCATACCCACAGCCTCACAGTCAGCACTCTTACCATTTTCTTCCCCACTCACCCATCAGTTTTGCACAAACAGCAGGGACACAGGAGAGCCAGGGCTAGGGGAAGGGGTATGCCGTGGGGGAGCATTTGTCCTACTACCCCAGAAGTCGCCATGTGAGTTCTGGATGAATCGCTGAAGCAGCCCTGCCCCCAAAGGAGTGACAGCACCCAGTGAAGTTTTCCTACAAAGACAGGACTTGTCCTCTTATCTCAACTCATAGCAGTGTCTGCTTGTACTTCATGCACTTTCAACCTCAAACTCAAAGCTTGGTATCCCTTCTTTCCTCTATACTGGAAAATTTCAGGACTAATTTGGATTTGCCTACATGCTAGAACAGCTCAAGAAACAGAGAGGAAAGTGAGCAAGTCTTCCTCCCCCCAGACAGCCTCTGTCCATGTGCCTACACTGAACTATTCACAGCTCATGGGCCAAGAGCCCAGAGTGGGGTGAGGAAGCAATGGAGCAGAGGAGCACCTTCCTCATGAACCTTTCCCAGGATTATGGAGTGGGGATTCTGGCCTCACCCACCCTTACTTCTGGGGAAGAGGATCAATTCTTTAGGGTCCAGTTTGCATTGTCTCTTGGCTTAATGATGGAAGCATGAGCCTCCACCTGGATTCTCTTGGGAGTAATCCCCATTCAGCCATATATGACCCAAACTTGCTTCTCCACCAGAGGCTGAACCTTACTCCCTCTTTCCTTACTTACTTTCCTTACTCCCCATGGAGATGGGTCTGACTGGGATTCCCACCATGGTTAAGGAGTATCCCCTCTCTTGGAAGATCCAGTAGCAAGAGCAGGGTAAATAGAGTAGACAATGGGACTTCCTGAATATCAGCACACACACCCGACAATCAGTGCAAGCCAAACAATTCTGCAATGAATACAAATTAAGATTCAGGATACCTGTGCCAGTTCTGAAGCCACAAAGCATCAATGTTTTCCATGCAGACAGACCAGAATCTTCTAGTTTTTAGACTTCTCAAGTTGCTTGTAATTACCCATGGTGCAGGGTTACAAGCTCAATATCATTAATAGTGTCAAATATAGTTTTGATTCCAGATGTGCCATGTTTGCAAAATGCCCCTATATTCAAGTCTTCTATACTGGTGGGGGCTGGGGGGAGTAGAAAGAAGTCAAATTCTTAGTGACCTGTGTCAAAACTGCTTCATTTAAAAAGCTGAGTTGGAAATCTAAGATAGAAAAATCTGCTTTCCCAGGATTTCCTTTTCTTTTTTCCTCCCTCCCTCCCTCCCTCCCTCCCTCCCTCCCTCCCTTCCTTCCTTCCTTCCTTCCTTTTCTTTCTTTTTTCTATAGATGGAAGTTTCTGTACCACCGGGTCCCACAACTGTTCAGTCCCAAATAAACATACAGAGGCTTATATAAATTACAAACTGTTTGGCCTATGGCTCAGGCTTATCACTAACTAGCTCTTACACCTTAATTCAACCCATTTCTATTAATCTATGTTTTGCCACGTGGTTTGTGGCTTTCCCGTGTTCCATAACATCTTGCTGTCTCAGTAATGCTCAGTGTCTCTGACTCCACCTTCTTCTCCTTGTCTCTCTGCTTGAATTCCCTACCTGGCTCTATTCTGCCTTGCCATAGGCCATACCAGCTTCTTTATTAACCAATGGTAACAACACATATTCACAGCATACAGAAAGACCATCCCACAGCACTTGGTGTCTGAAGTGGGATATTAATAATGTTCAAGTTTTCCTCAATGAAAAAAATAAGTCTTCCCAATAGCAATCTCTGAAGTCTCCAGAAGGAAGATGGGGCTCCATAACAATGACTCTTCCCAGTCCATAATGATGCCATTCAGCTGATAAACACCACTCTGTGATCAGCTTTGGAGTGCAAACTCTTCATGATAGTTCCAAGATGAGATGGTCCATCATATTATACTTCTTATATTATCAGAACTTCAGATAAATCTTACCCATTGCTCTGAGACTGGCTAACATTACAGCTCCTTATGAGACTTAACCATTGTTTTAGCTTTCTTACAGCATCCCACAGAGATACCATTGCCCACTGGGCAACAGGAAATAATTTTAAGAAAACGATGCCCCCTCTCCCAAAGGTTTTGTTTTCTCAGGGTTATGGACAATTGTCATCTGTTAGGAGTTGGTTATAAGTTGTAATAAGGTTGGGGGATGGAACAATAAAGTTTAGACTCAGAATTCTCTTTTGGAAAAGAAGAAATGGGGAATAGATAGGATAGGATAATAAGGTAGATTATTGTATCTACTTGTAAACTAAATCAGTAACTATCAGCTTTAGATAATTTGCGTTTGTATGGAATCTTGTATATTGATAAAAATATAAAATTATTTTTCTATTTCTGTTTAAGATAATTTGTATATTGATAAAATAAAAACTATATTTGTCATATTGTACATATGTTCCTACTCCTGTTTGAAATATTTTGTATATTGATACAAATATAAAATTATATTTGTCATACTGTATGTATATTTTACCTCTGTTTAGAGTGTTTTGTATATTGATACATATTAAGGATATTGTTGTCATATTGCACTATACATTTCTACCTCTGATTAAGATATTTCGTATATTGTCACAACTTCGAGGTCATTGTCCCTGTACTGTATATCTGTTCACAGATTATTTACTTTTATAATGTGAAGCCTTAGTCCTTAAGTTATTTATGTTGTTAAGAACTACAGATTTATAGTCACTTGTGCTTGTAATAATCATAGTCACGTAGTCAGGTTTTCCAGATATACAGAAATGTGTGTC
Source organism: Peromyscus aztecus (assembly GCA_902168405.1). Taxonomy (NCBI): domain Eukaryota; kingdom Metazoa; phylum Chordata; class Mammalia; order Rodentia; family Cricetidae; genus Peromyscus; species Peromyscus aztecus. Next base: position 19,169 of record CABHPQ010178826.1, read on the forward strand.
AGATGGATAAGTAATCTTCAAACACTTCATAGACCTAGAGAATATGGCATTTAAAAGTTTTGATAACTTAGAATTCTATGGACATGAGACACAATTGCTCCTGGCAGCACTGATAAATTCTTGAGAGAATGTTGGGCTTTGTAGACTCTCCAAATGGAAGTGTGGTGATATTTTATTTGTGCTCTAATGAATAAAGTTTGCATGGAGATCAGAGAGAAAAGCCAGCCACTATATTAAACATAGAGGCCAGGCAATGGTAGCACATGCCTTTAATCCTAGCATTCGGGAGGCAAAGATCCATCCAGATCTCTGTGAGTTCAAGGCCACACTGGGAACAGAGCCAGGTGTGGTGGCACATGCCTTTATTCCCAGAGCTAGTTAACCATAGAGGTCTGGAGGTCTGTACAGACAGATGGGAAGTGATAGAGCTGGGCAGAATGAAGAAGTGATGTAGCTGGACAGAGAGAGGAAGTGAGATGGCAGGACACAGAAAGGATATAGGTGTGAGTATACAGCAAGTAGCTCTCTCTTGGGCTGAGGATTTCCTAGGATAAGAAATTGTGGCGATGACTTGTTCTGTTCCTCTGATCTCTCGGCTTTCACCCCAATATCTGGCTCTGGTGTTTTTTTTTTTTTAATAAGACTGTTTAGCAATTCATCTTACATGGAAGTTTGTCTTCTTGGCAAAAAATTGGCCTGCTGAGTAAAGAACTGCCCTTGCTTTGGCTGCTGATAGTATGTACACTGTCCTTCCTGGATGAGCAGGACACAAGGAAAAGCAACTGCTGAACCTTGCCAAGATAGGGTAAGATGGTCTTTTAAAATTCCTGCTTTTGAAAATGATCTGTTAGATATTCTAGGCCTGTAGCCAAAAATGGATCCCCCAATGGTGCTGAGAAACATTAGGTGACTGTCCAAGCTGCCAGCTGTCTCTGTCAATTCTTGCAATTTTTTTGGAAGTTGTTTGCTTGCACTTCCTGTTTACTCAGGGAATATTATTTTCCTTCTCAGGTCTTTGATGAGGTTGAAGACTATATAGTTACAGTCACAATCCTCTCATATCTTAGCTAAGAACATATTAGATACTAGAGTTAGATTCTTCAAGATAGGACAGCTATTGGAGTAATTTCTGTAATTTACCATCTACCTATGGTGTGGACATTTCTGGACATTTAGTATGTGTTTCTTGTTTGATGATGTTCTTGTTGGTTGTATTTCCATTTTTGTTTATGTTATTACCCTTTATTTCTCCTGGACAATACTTAATAATCATTCTTACTGTATATGGTTTGTATTAGGTTTAGAACTTTCTTACTTAGACAAAAAGGGTAAGTGTAGTGGTATCTGCTCCACCCATGACATTGGGCTATAGGGCCCAAAAGAGGCAGTGCTTCTTGCCTTATCACATGACCTCTTAAAAGGAAAGAGAGAGGGGTCACATTTTTCTTGGCATGATTGAACACTGGCTGGCCAGGTGTATTTTCTCCCAGACAGAACAGAGGATGACTTCAGCTGTTTACTCAATTCTGTATTTGTGCGTGTATTTCCCCAATTTATATCTTAGTAAATCTCAATTACCCATTAAATAGACTCACGTGGATTGATCTTAACATCTTTCTTTCTTTCTTTCTTTCTTT
>CABHPQ010178827.1:0-20805 GCA_902168405.1 Peromyscus aztecus
GCTGAGACTCATCGTGGGTATCCTCCTGTTACCAAGAATGAGGATGACCTTGTGGCCAGGTAGCGCACCCAGGGTCAGGTTCTGGGTGAGCTCCTGGCTGCCACACACCTCCCGCCCTTGCTGACTGCTGCCCTGAGCCTCACTGGGCTGGACTTTTGTGCTTGTAGCCTGCAGGCAGCATCACTGCTCTGTACTCTCTGTCTCCCAGCAGGGCAAGCAGCACAGGCCTCAGCCATGGTGGCTCCATGCTGGGAACTGGCTGGTGGGCCCAGGGTCATCCCTATTTAGTAATGACCAGTCTCTGCAGGAGCTCTAGGCCTCAGCACATCTCACTATGGCTCATCTGGCACAAGCTTTGTGCTTGCAGCCTGCTGGCCAAGGTTTGGTGTTGAAGGATATAGGTTCATCATTCTCGACTGCTCAGCTCTGTTCAGCCATCTTTCTTTCCAGTTTTGTGAGTCCACTTTTTAAAAGCATCTTCCCATAAGACTTGCCTCTTTTTTTTATTTTCCTTAGTTGTTCCAGAGCTACAGCAGACCCTGCAGACTCCTTTTCCTCCACCACATCACCCTTCAGAGACCCCCTTTGACTCCTTGGAGCTCCTCTGCAGCCCCTGCCATCTTTGTTTCCTCCTCTTTTTTTTTTCCTTTATGGCCCCATTATGTGTGTGTGTGTGGGGGGGGGGGGGGTGTTGGTCCCTTAAATCTGGAAATGAATTATAGTGTCATAAAGCAAATGACCTTACGGGGAAATTTTTAGCAATTACCTAGTAAAAGCTAAGGACAATGGGTTTGTTTGATTTTGGTTTTGTTGTTGGTTGTTTGGTTAGTTTGTTTTTTGTTTTGTTTTGTTTTGTTTTTAATGTGTCTGGGTATTTTGCCTGCATGTACATCTGTGCACATCACATGTGTTCCTTGTGCCTGAGAGGCCAGAAGAGGGCATCCTGTTTCCAGAAACTAGAGTTACAGATGGTTGTAATTGCCATGTGTGTACCAGGATTTGGACTGGGGTCCTCTGGAAGAGCAAGCCAGTGTCTTAACTGTTGAACTATCTCTCCAAACCCTTGTTGTGTTCATTTATTTATGACTTATCCTAGTATGGTTCAGGTCTTTTCAAGGTAACATGGTTTCAGGATATATATACTGTGCATTAGAACTTTGTAAAGATCATCTAGATATCTAAATGAACATGTGACATTCAGTCACCTGGGGATTTTGACATCCCAGAGCCTGGAAACTTAAGAACATCTGCCCTCTCTTCTATACAGGGAGAACACAACTTAGTTTTTTAAATATGTAATGCTTTTTAAAATTAATTTGATGATTCAATTGTGGGAAAAATGTAAAGATTTCTTGAGATAATTGAGAGGGTTCCAGGTTGCCAGCTTTGGGAAATAAACACAGAATCTGGCTCCTAACAGGCAATTATAAATACTTGCTGAGGTTAGCACCCCTTTCATAGACTGGAGGTGAACAGACAAAGGGTCCATCTCAGCGCCTGTCACGAGACCTTTAGAAACACGTTCTGTAGCTGTTAGAAAGCTGAAGATTTGTCACAGATTTTTGTTTTTCTATTGGTAGAGAAAATCTGGGGACCCCCTAAGTGAGAAAGGACTACATGCTTCAAGACACTCCCACTGTGTTCCCACAACCTCAAATAACCATAAGAAAACAGTACCTCTGTCGTTTAGCATAGCAGTCTCTTTGTGAGAAAAGAGATGAGAAAATTTCTTTGCAAATTGTCCTTCAAGTTTTTAATGTGCCTTAAGGGTGCTTCAGTAATGCAAAGTGTTGATTCTGCTGTCTCTAGAGATGGTGGCTACAGTAGGGCAGGCTGACCTAGGGAGGCTGTCTTCTGTCACTTCCGCACTTGAAGGAAAACGGCTCACCTGAGAAGAACTCTAGAGACTCTTGAGCAGAGTAACTACCCACCAAGCAATCCTTCTCCCCTGCAAGGTAAACACAGAACATTGCCTTCCTAGCACCACAGGAGACATTAGAAAAAATGTAGGGAAACCAAAAAAGCACACCACAAAATTACTTTCTATAAAATGTAGGGGAAGCAATTCGCCTGTGTTGTGTCAAGAGGCACTAGTCTGCATCCAACAGCTGTGGCTGACTGGCACTGATGTAGTGCAATCATCTGAACACAGAAATCAAGTGGGGTGAGGTGGTATAGTTAGTAGTGAGTCATCAGTAGAAACTGCTTCTCTATATCTACGTATAAACAGCTACAGAAACAAGAAGCATTTTGTAGACATGGTTAAAGATTTGGGGGATAAACTAGGCGGTGGTGGCCCACGCCTTTAATCCCAGCACTCTGGGAGGCAGAGGCAGGCAGATCTCTATGAATTCGAGGTCAGTCTGGTCTACAGAGCAAGTTCCAGGAAAGGCTCCAAAGTTGCACAGAGAAACCCTGTCTCAAAAGCAAAACAAAACAAAAAAAGATTTGAGGGGTGGATGCTGGGGAATTCAGAGCCTCTTGTAAGCTAAGAGTCTAAATTCTACCACTGTGTTATCCCTGTAGAACCCTAGATATGACTTTTAATGCTCTGATAATGTAAATTTAAAAGAACATTTGCAAGATAATGTTTAAGGGCCATCCATGGAAGCTTTTAAAAATGCTTTCTGGGACACACCATTCCTAAAGATTAAGACCTAGTAAGGTTGACATTTTGCACAAATTTGGAGGTTTTACTAGAACATGCAAGTCTAAACTACATGTCACTCATTGTTACCAGCCTTATTCCCTTGAACAAAAGTTATTTGACATAGAATGAGCGCTCACTTTAGCTGTGGTGTTGTGCTAAATCATTGGGAACACAAAATTCTATTTAAAAATATAAACTAGGGCTGGTGAGAAAGCTCAATGAATAAGGGTGTTTGCTGCCAAGCCTGGCAATCACAGTTGGCTCTCTGGATGCACATGGTGAATGGAGCTGTCCTCTGAGTTACATACGTGTGCTGTGGTGCTGCTGCATACACATCTGCTCACATATAAATAAATAAGTGTAATTTTTAACTGCCTTCAACCTACATCATTCCTAGAGATAAAAATACTGAGCAGGAATAAAAACAATTTCTTTTAAAGCTCTTTTTGAAAGATCATGATGAATTTAGGAGACAAACTTCATAGTACAAACTGTATTCTGGGCAAAGTGATAAATCATTTTAAAAATTAATCAGGGGGGCTATAGAGATGTCTTAGTAGTTAAGAGTGTGTTGTAGCAGGAATCTTAAAGAGTCTTATTAATAAAATCAAACCCGGGCCAGGTATTGGGGTGAATGCTGGAAGGTCAGAGAGACAGAATAAGCCACAGCTACCTCACCTCGCCGGATCCTCAGCTGGTCTTGTTTCCTCAGACTGGAGGCCTCTGAGTCCTCATCCAGAATGGGTCTCAGCTGAACTGTGCTGTTAGAAGCCTGAAAGCTTAACCAGCCAAATGCTTAACCAGCCAAATGCTTAACCAGCGAAATGCCTCGAGTTTCTGGTCCTCATGCCTTATATACCTTTCTGCTTTCTACCACCACTCCCTGGGATTAAAGGCTGGCTTTCTGGGATTAAAGGCGTGTGTCACCATGCTTGGCTGTTTCCAATGTGGCCTTGAACTCACAGAGATCCAGAGGGATTGCTTTCTCTGGAATGCTAGGATTAAAGGCGTGAGTGCCACCATTTTCTAGCCTCTGTATCTAGTGGCTGTCTGTTCTCTGACCCCAGATAAATTTATTAGGGTACACAATATTTTGGGGAACACAATACCACCACATATGTAATGCTCTTCTAAAGGACCAGAGTGTGGTTCCCAGCTTCTGTCAGCCATTCAAAACTGCCTGTAACTCCAGATCCTGTGGATCTGACACCTCTGGCCTCCGTGGGCACCCATGCTCATAAGAGTACACACACACACACACACACACACACACACACACACACACACACACACTTTAATATCTACAGTATAAATTTAAAAATAATTAGAAGGATATTGAGATGGATATGATTGAAATATGTTGTCTAGACCTGGACCAGCAGGTTGTTCTTCAGTAATAAGGTTCTGAGAGAGAGGATCAGGGGATTAGAAGATGAGAAGTTTGGGGTCGGGAGGCCCTGCATAAGCTATGTCTTATGCCAAGCAAGCTTATTAAGAAGTACAGTATTTTATATACTATTTCTAGAGAGAAATGGGATGACTTCAGCAGGACCTGCCATACAATGGGACCAAATCAACACTGCATACATGTACAACAAATAAATGAATGATTAGAGCCAAGCCTGGTGGTGTGCACCTGTCATCCCTGTACTTAAGGAGTTACAGACAAAAGGATCCAAAGTTCACTGTCTTCATCAGCTACAGAGCAAGTCTGTGGCCCACCTAGACTACGGTAAACTGTCTTTTTTTTTATTATTTTTAAGTTAATTAATCCTTTAAAGGAATTTTACTTGCTGAAGCCAAAAGTCACACCCCTGTCTCCACCTCCTGAGTATCAGGACGGCAGGCAGGCAGCCATGTCTGTTGGTGTTTATGTATATGCTGGAGATCTGAACTTGGGTTCTCATGTTTTCATGGTAAGCCCTTTACTGATGGAGCCGTCTTCCCAGCCTCACCTTCAATTCTTCAAAGATAATTTGGTGTAGGTCTTTAAAGTGATGCAAATATTTCCTCCTGGATGAAACAGAACATGTTAACTTAATCCAACAGCAATTTAGTCAGTAAGTTCGTTGTTTGCTTGTTTTTATTATAAAAAACTTGTGAAGTCTAGTCTGTCATCACCATTTAGAGGGCGTCAGAAGTGTGATGAGGGAAGGAAGAGGGGTGGCCATACGGAGGACTATTAATAGCAAATAAGGAGTGATGGGAGGAAGGAACTTGATCAACGACCCTGGAAGTGATCCTTGGGATGAAATGTTAACCTGGGCATGCAGACACTTCAATGTGATGACAGTCCGAGAGTGGCCTACCTTGCAGAGGTGACACCATGATCATGATGTCACCTTCTCAGTGAGGCTTTTCCATTGCATCTGGGATGTGCTGCCCCATGTGCTACTCAAATGCGGGGAACTCCACCGCACAATTTGCCATCATGAGGGCCTGCACTCTCACTCACACAGTAAAATGAAATTAAGGAAGTGACATTTGCATATTTAAATATTGCCTCTGTGTACATCCCTTCTGGTAGATGGTAGAAAAATCTTTAGAAGTCTTAATTTTCTTTTTAAAATGCTTATAAATTATACTTTATTTATTTGGGTGAGTAGGAGCCGGTGTGTCCCAACACACGTGGGGACGTCAAAGGAAAACTTAGAGGATTCGATCCTCCCCTTCCCTCATGTGGATCCCAGGGACTGGTCATCAGCTTGGGAACAAGCTCTTTGCCCATTCAGCCATCTCACCTTCCCAAAGCCTTAATTTCCAGAAGGCTGTTTGAAGAGTTCTGATTTTTTGTTTGTTTGTGTGTTTGTTTTGTTTTGCTTTTTGAGACAGGGTTTCTCTGTGTGGCTTTGGAGCCTTTCCTGGAACTCACTCTGTAGCTAAGGCTGGCCTCAAACTCACAGAGATCTACCTGCCTCTGCCTCCCAGAGTGCTGGGATTAAAGGTGTGTGCCACCACCACCCGGCAAAGAGTTCTGATTTTTTATTAGCATATATTAATTATGCAAAACAGTGGGTTTCATTATTACATTTTCATATGTATATACAACTTATTTTGATCATATTTATACCTGACTACTCTCTCTTGCCCCCCTCTCACACTTGCTGATCAGTTTTCTCTTCCAAACTAGTTCTCCTTCTCTTTTCGTGCCATTGGGTGGAGGGTGAACATGGAGGAGGAGTTACAGGCACATGGACAACTTAGCTGTGGCCACACCACTGGAAACAGCCTCTCCCTCTTCATCAATAACCATGAAGAGCCAATTGCCTAAAGTAGAAAGCAGGAAGGACGGCTAGTGAACCCCTTCTCCCTAGCAACCATCAACTGCCTGCAAATTCTCCAAGAGTTGTGCGGCCTTGTAAGTCCCTCCCTATCCACAACCAGCTCAAGCACCTGGTTTCGTGAAGATCTTACGCAGGTAGTCATAGCCGCTGTGAGCTCAATGTGAAATGACCACGTCCTGTCGTGTCCGAAAGACAGCCTTCCAAAAGATAACTCCCTTTTCTAGGTCTGCTACATTTTTTCCACTCTCTCATCTGCAATGTTTCCTGTTCCCTTTGCCTTGGAGCGGGTGGTACTGTCGGTCCTACTGAGGGTCAAGCATTCAGTAGTCATTTATTCTCAGGACTTGGACCAGTCGTGAGTCTCTGCAGTGACTACCTTCCACTGAATATAGAAGCTCCTCTAACCAAAACTGACAGCAGCACTAGTCTATGGGCAGAAATAATAAATATAAATATTTATATGGCAGTTTGACAAGCACATACTTTCTACGCAATGGAAAAAGACATTAAAGGTCATTTCTGATCCAAGCTCAACTTCTCCATCCGGTGCTAGGTCAGAACAGGTAAGAGTTGAATGCTGATACCTTTCCTCGCTGACATCCTTTACACAGTTGTTCAACTGTTATTTAAGAATTTGAACATTATAAAAACAGTGAAGAGTATGGTTCCCCTTCTTTTACTTGATAGTTTTACTTTGGAAGAGAATGTTAACATGGTTTTGCAACTTACCTCTTAGTGATAAAAATCTTCTCCTAAGTTGAAATGTGAAGCTCTTATTGTTTCCAAGGCATCTAGCAGGACTGGGCCATTAAACAAAAGCTCACAATAAAATACAAGTCACAGATACTCAATAATTAACACTTTAGAAGGATTTGTGGACAGTGGTGGTGGACACCTTTAATCCCAGCACTTGGGAGGCAGAGGCAGGTGGATCTCTGTGAATTCGAGGGCAGCTTGGTCTACAAAGCCAGGCCAGCCAGAGCTGCACAGAGAAACTCTGATTGGAAAAACAAACACCTTAAAAACAAAACAACAACAACAACAACAAAACACTATAGCATAATTAGTAAAACTTTGTCTTCAAGGTTGCATGGCAACATATTTAGAAATTGTGTGGCATCCCAAAATTGTGCAAAGTTTGGCACTTTAAAAAGTCAAGACTTGGCTAAGGAGATGGCTCAGTCCATAAAATGTTTGTCACATAAGCATGAAACCCTAAATTCAAGTCCCCATCACCCACATAAAAAGCTGGATGGGGGGCTGGAGAGATGGCTCAGCAGTTAGGAGCACTGACTGCGCTTCCAGAGGATCCAGATTCAGTTCCCAGCACCTACACTGCAGCTCACAACTGTCTGTAACTCCAAGATCTGACACCCTCACACAGACATACATGCAGGCAAAACACCAATGCACATAAAGTAAAAATAAATTAAAACAAAAAAGATGGACGGGGCACTGTGCCACTATAATCCCAGAGCTGGGGAGGCAGAGATAGGTGGATCCTTGGGACTTCTTGACTAGCCAAGCTAAGCTAATTAGGTAAGTTCCAGACCAATAGGAGACCCTGTCTCAAAAAGTAATGTGAGGGCAATTGAGGAAGATGCCTGATGTCTATCTAACTCCCCACCCCCACCCCGCTTCTGTGCATGCACATCTGTGAACACATAACACACATATAAGTCTTGGAGACTGGCTGTGTAACTCAATGGTATAGCCGCCATTAATATACTTTAAGCCTCCTTCAAGCCTTGGGAATGTGCACCCCCATCCCAATTTCAGATCTTGATGCCACATTCTTTTTTTAAAAGATTAATTTCTATATTTATGTAAGACCATATTATTATGATGTCTCTACTAATGATCATTAAAATGAAATTATCCTTAAAATGTTCTGAGCTCAAGTTTGAGAATGGCTGTGGATCTTCACAGCTGGATTTGGCCAAGGCAATCCTCATGTTTATTTCATGAGCACAAGAGACTTCTGAACAGCTGAAGTCAGATGTGAAGTTCAGAACAGAGGCTAAAGTACACAAAGAACTGTGCAATTACTTACACATCCCGGGCACAGGAAACAGAACTCAAATGGTGCAGACAACTAGCTCTTTGCTCTGCTGTTTTCAAAAACTGTGTGGGAGGGAGATGCAGATAATTGCCTCACTTCTCCATTTCCTTCTGCCTGTCTAAACATTGAGTCTGTAGCTACTTGGTGTCAGCGCTTGAACTGACAGTCAGGAAAATGACTGCTCATTTTAGAATTTAGAATCCAACATAAATAGTAATTGAACCCCATAGGAGAATTTCTAAAAGTGCCCAACTTGAAATTCACGGTGGTGTTGACTTATCTAATTTCAGTCCATGCATGCACTTACAGAATTTAATACAAAAATACTCCCAGTTTATAGTTAAAATAATGTGGTATTTGAAAAACTATTCAGCTATTAAATTTAAAAACATGCACTTTGTCAGGCATGGTACACATTTAATCCCAGCCCTTGGGAGGCAGAGGCAGGCAGAACTCTGTAAGTTCAAGGCCAGCCTGTTCTACATAGCAAGCTCCAGGACAGCAAGGGCTACATAGAGAGACTGTGTGTGTATGTGGTGTGTGTGTATGTGGTGTGTGTGTCTGTGTGTGTGTGTGTGTGTGTTATGTGTATGTATGCATAAACACATATGCTCTGACTAAAATAGTTTTAGTATAACCTACACATCCTTCACTTAGAGAATTAATTTGTGAGATATACTATAAATATATATTCAGCCAAACACATATACCACATAAATGCTAGAAAAACACGGATAAATAAGCTTGAGTAATAATAGAAAGCAATTCTTTATTCAAGTGTAGTGCTACATGCTTGTAATATCAGCACTGGTGAGACTGAGACACTAAGAGAGTTTGCGACCAGTCTAACTACACAACAAGGCTATATCAAAAGAAAGAAATGCTTTTAATTTAAGTTCTCTTGAAAATTACTATTTATGTATCTCCTAAAGATATAGGAGAAGCTAGACCCTCTGCCTTTCTTATGGAATGTGGTAAACAGTCATGTCACAAGGACCAAATTGCATAAGTTCTTTAGATTCCCTATCTTGTTGACATAGAGACAATATGTAGTGAAGGGGAAGAGGAGAAGAAAGAAAAGTCTAATACAAAATGAAAAATAGTCACAATTATTTCTGGATGCTTTATAACCTAGGAAAATATTGAATTCTGATCCTTATGCCTTCAAAACTTCAAGAGGAAATCCACTTGGAGAGAGGATGGGGGAAAGGAGGAGGAGAAGGGAGGCATGTGTATTGTCTAGTTTTATGTCAACTTCACACAAATTAGAGTCATCAGAGGAGGGAGCCGCAGTTGAGAAAATGCCTCCAAAAGATAGAGTTGTAGGCAGGCCTGTAGGGCATTTTCTTAATTAGTGACTAATGGGGGAGGGCACAGCCCATTGTGGGTGGTGCCACCCCTGGGTTGGTGGTCCTGGGTTCTGTAAGAAAGCAAGCTGGGCAAGCCATGAGGAGAAGGCCAGGAAGCAGTTACCCCTCCACAGCCTCTGCATCAGCTCCTGCCTCCAGATTCCTGCCCTGTTTGAGTTCCTGTCCTGGCTTCCTCAGTGATGGACTACAGTGTCGAAATGTAAGCCCAATAAACCCTTTCCTCGGGGCTGGAGAGATGGCTCAGTGGTTAAGCGCACTGACTGCTCTTCCAGAGGACCCGGGGTTCGATTCCCAGCACCCACATGGCAGCTCACAACTGTCTGTAACTCCTGTTGCAGGGGACCTGATACCCTCACACAGACATACAAGCAGGCAAAACACCAATGCACATAAATTAAAAATAAATAATTTTTTTAAAAAAACCCTTTCCTCTCTAACTAGCTTTTTTGGTCATGGTGTTTCATGGCAGCAATAGAAACTGTTGTATTTTTAAAGTGGCATAAAGGAGTCAAACCATACAACAGAGCCTACGTGGGAGATTTATTAAGGGGAGGGGAGAGAAGGGACAGAGAAGGGGGCAGGGAAGGGGACAGAGACCAGTCCCTGGGAATGTGCACAGAGGGTGCTCTTGGTGGCTGCAACTGAGGATGTATCCTGTCAGGACCCTAAGGGCAGGCCAGTACGGATGCCTGAATGCTGACAGAAACCCTAACTAAGACAACGTGGGAGAGACGGGGAAAGGGGAGGGTGGAATGGAGAGAGAGGGGGAAGTGGGGAGAAAGATAGTTCACACAGCTGGGGCATTCTGAATTTATTTCAGAGGAGTCCACATGTAAAGTACATTAGCTTTGGACCACAAAATATTGGAAAATATGCACTCGGTGTTTGGAAATGATAGGTTGAGCGACAGTCCCAGTACTCAGGAGGCTGAGACAGAAGCATGGCCACAAATTCAAGGCCCACCTGGGCCATATAGTAAGTATAATTCAGGTTTAAGTATAAGTCAAGTATAAGTCAGGGATACATAGCAAGCCACTATCTCAAAAACAAACAACAATAAAAAAGTAATAATTTCAAGAAATGTATAGGGAGAAACAGCAAAAAAGCAAAAGAAACAGAATATTTCATAAATCGAAAGTGATTCCCATCAGGATATTTAGTGATTAACATATGAATTAATAATTTTAATTTTAAAAGAAAACTTTGATTTTTCTGTTTAAAAGTATTTTGTATGTATGGATGTTTCACCTGGCTATAAGTCTGTGCACTCCATGTGTGCGATGCCCATAGAAGCCAGAGAGGCATTGGATTGTAACTGGAGTTACAAATGGTTGTGAGCAAACCACATGAATGCTGGAACTCAAACCCAGGACCTCTAGAAGAGCAGCCTGTATTTTTAACCACTGAGCTCTCTTTCCAGCCCCTTTGTACCACTTTCAAGTGATTTTTTTTTCCCTATGGACTGTCTTAAATTCCTTTAAAAAGCAACTTTATCTAAATATAATCCATGCATGACTCAATCCATTCATTCCAAGTGTACAGCTGAATACACTTTTTCAATCGAGTTGTGTACCCATCAAACACAGTCTATTTTGGAACATCTTCCTCACCACAAAAAGAACCTCAGATCCGTTAGCAGTTAAGTTCCTCATTTGCTTCAAACGCAGCCTAGGAAACCACTAATCTGCCCTCCATCTCTGTAGACCTGCCTAGTCTGCATATTTTACATAAACGCTCAAACACTCTGTGTTCTTTGCTTTCATCTGCATACTGTGCTCAAATTCAGGATGTCGTAGACTCCATTCCTTTTGATGGCTATCTAGTTCCTTGAGTTTCTAGACAAATTTTAGGATCCTTTCTCAATTTCTGCTACAAGAACAACAGAAAGCATCTGAGATTTTGATAAGAGTTGTACTGATCTGTACATCAATTTGGGAATTATTTTTATCTCACTAATATTAACTCACCAGGCCTGGTAGTATATACTCCCAGGGTCAAGGCAAGAGAATGGCCACAGTTTGAAGCTAGTCTAGCCACTCTGAGTGCAAAAATCTTACTTCAATAAATAAATAGTCTTTGGATCTATGATATATGAAATATTTCCACTTCTTTATCTGTTTTTGTTTAATTATTTATTATTAGTGTGGGTATGTGTGAAACTGAGATTGTCAGTCTTAAATGGCAAGCATGTTTATCTGTTTAGCTATCTCAATAGTTTAGTTTAGTTTAGTTGTTTTGTTTTGTTTTGTTTTGTTTTGTTTAGTTTAGTTTTGAAACAGGTCCTGATATGTAGTTCAGGTTAGTGTTGAACCTCATAATCCCCCTGCCCCAGCCTTTCAACTGCTGGGATTACAAATGTGTGTCACCATAACTAGTTTATTTAGATCTTTAAAATGTTCTTTTAACAATGCCTTATAGTTTCAAGAGTACAAATTTGCACTTGCTTTCTCTTAAATTCTAAAACATTCTGCTCTTTGTAGCTATAGTAAATGGAATTGGTGTCGGGTTCATTTTTAGATGTTCACTGCTAACTTAGAAAAGCGCAATCAATTCTTCTAATCCTGCAACTTTGCATAACTTATTTGATAAGTGGACTACTAGAATTTACTACATAAAAGATCATAGGCGTTTGAAAATTGAGAGTTCTACTTCTTCCTTTCCAATCCTGATTACTCTATTTCCCTTTCTTGCCTGATTGCCCTGGCTGGAAGCTTCCAGACAACATTGACTAGAGGTGCTAAGAACATCATCCTTGCCTGTTGCTGGTCATAGTAGAAAGGGTCCAGTCCTTCATCCCTGAGTCTGAGGAAGGGTGTGAGCTCTCTATGGGTGTCTTTATCAGGCCAGAGAGGTTTCCTATTAGTCCTGCTTTGCTGAGCTTTTATTCTTGGGCCTTGTATCAGGAGAGGTTGGTGAGTTTCTGAAATGCCTTTACGGTCCAGGGAGATGTTTATGTTGGGCTTGGTTTCTCTTATTCTATTGATACAACATATTATTGTGTTGGTTAAATGAAGAAAAAAAAACTGAATGCAAAAACAGGATAGAAATGGTGTGAATGGCCAGGCGTTGGTAGCGCACGCCTTTAATCCCAGCACTTGGGAGGCAGAGGCAGGCGGATCTCTGTGAGTTCGAGGCCAGCCTGGGCTACCAAGTGAGCTCCGGGAAAGGTGCAAAGCTACACAGAGAAACCCTGTCTCGAAAACAAAAAAAAACAAAAAAAAAGAAATGGTGTGAATGTTAGAGAGCCAGTGTAGGAAACTCAGCATCCAGACACTAGCTCTAGATAGAGCAGGCAGAGATGGAATTACCAGAGGAATAGCATGAGAAAGTGTTTCAGAGAGAAAGGAGATGCAATTTTAAAGGGATCCACCATGTGACCAGCATGGTGACTGGGCACACAATCATCCCAGGTACTGTCACCACAAACTGTCAGAATACTGGAGATGTAGAGAACAGTTAACCTGTCTACCTACCTGGGTGGTCACTCGGGAGAAATCTGCAATTTGTATCATTGTTCCCTTACAGGTAAGATGTTGACTCACCCCTCTGGCTTCTTTGCAAGGTTTTTTGTTTTGTTTTTGTCTGTTTATCTTTGATTTTCTGCAGATTAAAAATGTGCTTAGGATTTGTCTTGTTTTGTGTTCTATAAGCTTCTCAGGCCTGTGCTTTGTCATCTGTCAATGGTTCTAGAAATCCTCAGCTGGTGTTGTTTTGAGCACCCCTTCTGCTCTGCTCTCTTCCCATTGTAGAAATACTTCCTGTTTTAAGATTGTTCCACTGGCAGGGTGTGGTGGAGGACTTCTATAAGTCCATGCTCTGGCAAAAACAAGAGGATTGGAAGTTTAAGGCCAACCACTATTACAAGCAAGTTTGTAACCAGTTTAGACTACATAGTGAGGCTTTCTCCACTCTCTCTCCCCAAGAATACATTCCACAGATCTTACTTACTTTAGCCATGTCTAAGATGCTGAACCCATGGAAAACACCTTAACTGTGTCATTGGGTTTTAAAATCCTTAGTTACTTTTATTTATTATTAAATTAATTTCATTATTATTGTGTGCATGTGTTTGCATGATGTGGGGAGGGCATGCATACCACATCCAACGTGTGGAAGTAGGAGAACAACACTCAGGAGTCAGTTTTCTCTTCTACAATAAGTTCTGGAAACCAAACTCAGGATCATCGGGCTTGGCAGCAATGCTTTCTTTACCAGCTGAGCCATCTCGGTGGCCCTCTGTCAGTGGTTTTTATATTTAGCATTACTTCTGATTGTTAGAGTTTCAGTCTCTCTGACTGCTTTGTCATCTGTTTGTACATGTTAGTTTTTCATTGGTACCCTTAATGTATAAATCATAATTATTTAAATATCACTGACTGGAACTGGCCATCTCTTGTCACCAAATGAAACTTCCAGTACTGGAACTGGGTTACATCCAATTGAGTTGTTGGCCAAAGGGGTGCCATGGGACTCCCCAGACAACCCAACTGTTGCCAAGGCTATAGGTTGCTCCCAACAAACTGACTGTAAGGCCCCATCGCTGAGGACAACACCTACACAACTCAATGAACATGGAGAAGTAGACCTGGTGCCTACATAGACCCTTCACCCCCATGTTCTAGTGTCTTTGGTGTAGCAAGGTACTCTGCAGGCTATTGAAAGAAAAACAGAAAGACCAACCCAGCCACAACACCTTTGATCTACAGTCTGTCCTGACTGCAAAATATGCTAGGGCAGCTGTGGTACAGAACTGTGGGAGTAGCCAACCAATATCTGATCTGACTTAAGGCCCACTCTGGGAGAGGGAACCCGTGCTTGACACTGCTTGGTTGACCAAGACCCAGAGACTAGATAGCCCAGAGACTAGGGTAAAAATCAAATACTTTAAAAAAAAAGTAACAAAAGAATATTCTTCTATATTCATAGATTGATGCCTTGCTCAACCATCATTAGAGAAGCTTCCTCCTGAAGCAGATGGGAACCAATACAGAAATTCATAGCCAGACATTACAGAGACAGAGAGATCTTGGATCACACAGCTCTAAATGGGATGTTTCCATCCAATCCCTCCCCTTAGAGCTCAGGGAACCCTGAAGAAGAGGAGGCAAAAGGAACGTGTGTGCCAGGAAGAATGGAGGACACCAGAACAAGAAGGCGGCCTTCTAAGTCAACTGAGCAAACAAAGTTCTTGTGAAGTCACAGAAACGGAAGCATCAAGCACAGAGCCTACACGGCTCTTCACTATCTGTATCCTCTGTACATACTATAGCTTTCAGTTTAGTACTTTTATGGGACTCCTGAGTATGTGAACTAGTGGGTCTCTGATTCTCTTGGGGCTATTTTCCTTCTGTTGATTTGTCCTTTCCAACTTCGACGTAATGGTTCTTGTTTTATCTCATTCTATTTTGCTATATTTTGTTGTTATCTCTTAGAAGCCTGTTCTTTTCTATTGAGAGACAGAAGGGGAGTGGATCTGGATGGGAGAGGAGGTAGGGAGGAACTGGAAGGTGTAGGAGGGGAAACTCTAATCAGGATATATTGTATGGGGGGCGTGTGGAATCACTGGCTGGTAATTCTAAAATCTGTCACATCAGCATCTGATTGCAGTGTTTGTATCTTCTGCTTTTCTTCTTGGTTCTGGGAAGGTCTTGTAATCTTTTTTAAAGCTACATAGAATGAACCAAATAATAGAAACACAGATAAAGAGGCTTTATTGTGAAGTATTGTGTCAACTTGGCTGGGAACTGGAGCTGTGTTTATCTCCATTCTATGGATCTCCATGGCTGATTCCATTAGTTACAGTTTTGAGTATCCTGGAAACTAGCTGATCATGGAGAGTAAGGGGGGAAATGTCCTCCCTTTAATCCATTTGACAACACTAGTGTAGCCTCCAAGTATGGTTGTGTAACAAGGCCCCAGACCTTAAAACCTAGGACATAGGTCCCAACACCTGCCAACATGGGAACAAAGACCCTAATCCATCAAAACCTAGTCCATAGATCCAGGAAATTTACTAACCTTGCTTTTTGGCTTCTGTAGTTCTGCTTCTTGCTAACTGAAGTGTGACAACCAGGATGTGGTTTTTGTGCGTTAAGGACAAAGGGCTCAGGGCTGCATGATTTGGGAAAGTGCCACTGGCCAACAATCCTTTCTTTTTGGCTTTAAGAGTGTCTGTGTGGCAGTCTCTGGTGTACTTACAGTTGCTGATCACCCAGGACAGCTACAACACCCAGGCACTTTTAACTACTGCCTTCTAGATCTTGTCTCCATCTCCAGAGTGTCCTCTGGAGATTTAGTTGCTTGTCTACTGATGTGGATGTGGGTACCAGTTTGGATTATTTGATCTTACTGATGCAACTCTTTTATACGCTGTGACCTTAATGAATCCCTAATCTTGTAAGATCCACTACTTAAAAAACAGACAAAAACAAACAAACAAAAACCTAGAGTAAATGTTTCTTTTGACTTTATTTTTTCTTCACTCAAATTTATAATCTGTAAGCAAGCATGGTAGATGCTCAAGGTGAATAATTTGCCACATATACCCGCAATCTAGACAACATGGACTGCTCTTTTCCCTTAGTTTGTTTATGTCACAGTAACTGGGAAGTAAAAAACAAAAACAAAAGAAGGGGTGCCCGGGTGTGATGGAGCATAACTAAGACCAGGCAGCATGGAGGGAAAGGATATTCTACCTCAATTAGAGAAAAGTGAGCCTGGAGATGCTGGGCAGAAAGAATGTACATTATGGAGCCCTCATCTCTAGCCCCAACCCAAGGAGGCTGATCCTTCTTTGCCTCTTGCTGTTCCTGGCAGCATCCCATCTAGTCCCTGCCGTTGGCTGCTGCAGATTCACACAAGCTCCCCTGGTCTATCC
This sequence comes from Peromyscus aztecus, assembly GCA_902168405.1. Taxonomy (NCBI): domain Eukaryota; kingdom Metazoa; phylum Chordata; class Mammalia; order Rodentia; family Cricetidae; genus Peromyscus; species Peromyscus aztecus. The sequence goes on from CABHPQ010178827.1 coordinate 16,244, forward strand.
ATCTTAGTGCTAGATGCACATGGAATGAACACCCTTAAGTTCCCTTTTCTTCATGGACTGGCTGATGCAGTGAAGGGGATGTAATCCAGGGCCTTGTGTGTGTGTCAGGCAAGTCTTGTACCACTGAGCCATACCCACAGCCTCACAGTCAGCACTCTTACCATTTTCTTCCCCACTCACCCATCAGTTTTGCACAAACAGCAGGGACACAGGAGAGCCAGGGCTAGGGGAAGGGGTATGCCATGGGGGAGCATTTGTCCTACTACCCCAGAAGTCGCCATGTGAGTTCTGGATGAATCGCTGAAGCAGCCCTGCCCCCAAAGGAGTGACAGCACCCAGTGAAGTTTTCCTACAAAGACAGGACTTGTCCTCTTATCTCAACTCATAGCAGTGTCTGCTTGTACTTCATGCACTTTCAACCTCAAACTCAAAGCTTGGTATCCCTTCTTTCCTCTATACTGGAAAATTTCAGGACTAATTTGAATTTGCCTGCTAGAACAGCTCAAGAAACAGAGAGGAAAGTGAGCAAGTCTTCCTCCCCCCAGACAGCCTCTGTCCATGTGCCTACACTGAACTATTCACAGCTCATGGGCCAAGAGCCCAGAGTGGGGTGAGGAAGCAATGGAGCAGAGGAGCACCTTCCTCACGAACCTTTCCCAGGATTATGGAGTGGGGATTCTGGCCTCACCCACCCTTACTTCTGGGGAAGAGGATCAATTCTTTAGGGTCCAGTTTGCATTGTCTCTTGGCTTAATGATGGAAGCATGAGCCTCCACCTGGATTCTCTTGGGAGTAATCCCCATTCAGCCATATATGACCCAAACTTGCTTCTCCACCAGAGGCTGAACCTTACTCCCTCTTTCCTTACTTACTTTCCTTACTCCCCATGGAGATGGGTCTGACTGGGATTCCCACCATGGTTAAGGAGTATCCCCTCTCTTGGAAGATCCAGTAGCAAGAGCAGGGTAAATAGAGTAGACAATGGGACTTCCTGAGTATCAGCACACACACCCGACAATCAGTGCAAGCCAAACAATTCTGCAATGAATACAAATTAAGATTCAGGATACCTGTGCCAGTTCTGAAGCAACAAAGCATCAATGTTTTCCATGCAGACAGACCAGAATCTTCTAGTTTTTAGACTTCTCAAGTTGCTTGTAATTACCCATGGTGCAGGGTTACAAGCTCAATATCATTAATAGTGTCAAATATAGTTTTGATTCCAGATGTGCCATGTTTGCAAAATGCCCCTATATTCAAGTCTTCTATACTGGTGGGGGCTGGGGGGAGTAGAAAGAAGTCAAATTCTTAGTGACCTGTGTCAAAACTGCTTCATTTAAAAAGCTGAGTTGGAAATCTAAGATAGAAAAATCTGCTTTCCCAGGATTTCCTTTTCTTTTTTCCTCCCTCCCTCCCTCCCTCCCTCCCTCCCTCCCTCCCTTCCTTCCTTCCTTCCTTCCTTTTCTTTCTTTTTTCTATAGATGGAAGTTTCTGTACCACCGGGTCCCACAACTGTTCAGTCCCAAATAAACATACAGAGGCTTATATAAATTACAAACTGTTTGGCCTATGGCTCAGGCTTATCACTAACTAGCTCTTACACCTTAATTCAACCCATTTCTATTAATCTATGTTTTGCCACGTGGTTTGTGGCTTTCCCGTGTTCCATAACATCTTGCTGTCTCAGTAATGCTCAGTGTCTCTGACTCCACCTTCTTCTCCTTGTCTCTCTGCTTGAATTCCCTACCTGGCTCTATTCTGCCTTGCCATAGGCCATACCAGCTTCTTTATTAACCAATGGTAACAACACATATTCACAGCATACAGAAAGACCATCCCACAGCACTTGGTGTCTGAAGTGGGATATTAATAATGTTCAAGTTTTCCTCAATGAAAAAAATAAGTCTTCCCAATAGCAATCTCTGAAGTCTCCAGAAGGAAGATGGGGCTCCATAACAATGACTCTTCCCAGTCCATAATGATGCCATTCAGCTGATAAACACCACTCTGTGAACAGCTTTGGAGTACAAACTCTTCATGATAGTTCCAAGATGAGATGGTCCATCATATTATACTTCTTATATTATCAGAACTTCAGATAAATCTTACCCATTGCTCTGAGACTGGCTAACATTACAGCTCCTTATGAGACTTAACCATTGTTTTAGCTTTCTTACAGCATCCCACAGAGATACCATTGCCCACTGGGCAACAGGAAATAATTTTAAGAAAACGATGCCCCCTCTCCCAAAGGTTTTGTTTTCTCAGGGTTATGGACAATTGTCATCTGTTAGGAGTTGGTTATAAGTTGTAATAAGGTTGGGGGATGGAACAATAAAGTTTAGACTCAGAATTCTCTTTTGGAAAAGAAGAAATGGGGAATAGATAGGATAGGATAATAAGGTAGATTATTGTATCTACTTGTAAACTAAATCAGTAACTATCAGCTTTAGATAATTTGCGTTTGTATGGAATCTTGTATATTGATAAAAATATAAAATTATTTTTCTATTTCTGTTTAAGATAATTTGTATATTGATAAAATAAAAACTATATTTGTCATATTGTACATATGTTCCTACTCCTGTTTGAAATATTTTGTATATTGATACAAATATAAAATTATATTTGTCATACTGTATGTATATTTTACCTCTGTTTAGAGTGTTTTGTATATTGATACATATTAAGGATATTGTTGTCATATTGCACTATACATTTCTACCTCTGATTAAGATATTTCGTATATTGTCACAACTTCGAGGTCATTGTCCCTGTACTGTATATCTGTTCACAGATTATTTACTTTTATAATGTGAAGCCTTAGTCCTTAAGTTATTTATGTTGTTAAGAACTACAGATTTATAGTCACTTGTGCTTGTAATAATCATAGTCACGTAGTCAGGTTTTCCAGATATACAGAAATGTGTGTCAGATGGATAAGTAATCTTCAAACACTTCATAGACCTAGAGAATATGGCATTTAAAAGTTTTGATAACTTAGAATTCTATGGACATGAGACACAATTGCTCCTGGCAGCACTGATAAATTCTTGAGAGAATGTTGGGCTTTGTAGACTCTCCAAATGGAAGTGTGGTGATATTTTATTTGTGCTCTAATGAATAAAGTTTGCATGGAGATCAGAGAGAAAAGCCAGCCACTATATTAAACATAGAGGCCAGGCAATGGTAGCACATGCCTTTAATCCTAGCATTTGGGAGGCAAAGATCCATCCAGATCTCTGTGAGTTCAAGGCCACACTGGGAACAGAGCCAGGTGTGGTGGCACATGCCTTTATTCCCAGAGCTAGTTAACCATAGAGGTCTGTACAGACAGATGGGAAGTGATAGAGCTGGGCAGAATGAAGAAGTGATGTAGCTGGACAGAGAGAGGAAGTGAGATGGCAGGACACAGAAAGGATATAGGTGTGAGTATACAGCAAGTAGCTCTCTCTTGGGCTGAGGATTTCCTAGGATAAGAAATTGTGGCGATGACTTGTTCTGTTCCTCTGATCTCTCGGCTTTCACCCCAATATCTGGCTCTGGTGTTTTTTTTTTTTTAATAAGACTGTTTAGCAATTCATCTTACATGGAAGTTTGTCTTCTTGGCAAAAAATTGGCCTGCTGAGTAAAGAACTGCCCTTGCTTTGGCTGCTGATAGTATGTACACTGTCCTTCCTGGATGAGCAGGACACAAGGAAAAGCAACTGCTGAACCTTGCCAAGATAGGGTAAGATGGTCTTTTAAAATTCCTGCTTTTGAAAATGATCTGTTAGATATTCTAGGCCTGTAGCCAAAAATGGATCCCCCAATGGTGCTGAGAAACATTAGGTGACTGTCCAAGCTGCCAGCTGTCTCTGTCAATTCTTGCAATTTTTTTGGAAGTTGTTTGCTTGCACTTCCTGTTTACTCAGGGAATATTATTTTCCTTCTCAGGTCTTTGATGAGGTTGAAGACTATATAGTTACAGTCACAATCCTCTCATATCTTAGCTAAGAACATATTAGATACTAGAGTTAGATTCTTCAAGATAGGACAGCTATTGGAGTAATTTCTGTAATTTACCATCTACCTATGGTGTGGACATTTCTGGACATTTAGTATGTGTTTCTTGTTTGATGATGTTCTTGTTGGTTGTATTTCCATTTTTGTTTATGTTATTACCCTTTATTTCTCCTGGACAATACTTAATAATCATTCTTACTGTATATGGTTTGTATTAGGTTTAGAACTTTCTTACTTAGACAAAAAGGGTAAGTGTAGTGGTATCTGCTCCACCCATGACATTGGGCTATAGGGCCCAAAAGAGGCAGTGCTTCTTGCCTTCTCACATGACCTCTTAAAAGGAAAGAGAGAGGGGTCACATTTTTCTTGGCATGATTGAACACTGGCTGGCCAGGTGTATTTTCTCCCAGACAGAACAGAGGATGACTTCAGCTGTTTACTCAATTCTGTATTTGTGCGTGTATTTCCCCAATTTATATCTTAGTAAATCTCAATTACCCATTAAATAGACTCACGTGGATTGATCTTAACATCTTTCTTTCTTTCTTTCTTTCTTT
>CABHPQ010178830.1:0-25493 GCA_902168405.1 Peromyscus aztecus
CACACACACGCACGCACCTGCACGCACACACGTGCACATACACATGCACACACACAGAGACCACACATGCATACACATGCACATACACACCATTATTATTTTCCTCAGTGATCTCTGAAAAATGAGAATGGGAACAAGATAGTGAAGAGTATTTTATTCACCTAAACACAAGCACTCAAGTGTTGTAGGAGATTCAGAAAATGATGGGTTTCAGAGACTGTGTTGAAAGGTAAGATCATTGAAAAAAAAAAGAAGATGCTATTTACATGAGAAAACTCAGGGAAAGGAAGTCCTTCTCTTTTTTGATTTGGATGGGCAGGACCAAGGCAGCAGGCAGATCAGATGAAGTGAGGAGGAAATACCCTTCCTGGGTTGAATGCTGTGGGTTGAGATTAAAAATAATTGGCACCTGGTACTTGGTACAAGGACTGGCAAACTTGTCCTGGTTGGTATAAATAGCAATGCAAAATGATAATCTAATGGAATTGAATCGAATGCTTAGAGAGATAGAGACAGAGAAGCATCCAGCCTTACATCAGGGAGGGATCCTTGTGGGCTGTGGTGTCCAGGATATGATGGGACGGGCTGAGTAGAAAGTGGAAGAGGGAGAAAGAAAAAAGATCCCGAGGATGACAGGAGAAGTTAGGTCATGATCAGAAATGAAGCCTGGGCCAGAAGATGAGGGGAAGGTGGAAGACAGGCTTGGAAAGTGGATTTTCTTGACAAGTACAGTGGTATTAAAACGGTCACAAGTGGACTGAGGGGAGGAGTTACTTGTGGCAAGGTGAGATGTTTTCACACCTGGGAAAAGGCTGTTCAGGCTTATGTCATTGTCACAGTAGTTCTGACAGCTACCTTGTGCTTTTGAGGGCTGGATCTGACTTTCATTTTATATGTGAGTTTCTACCCAGACCAGTGCGACATTTCAGATGGGGCTTAAGAGATTAACCCAACATCTTCTTTATGCAACTGCTCAGAGCAATTGAAAGAAGGATTTGGAAACCATGGTTACTATAGAGGACTAAAATTAAGATCAAAGGTGATGACTTCAAATCCAAGGAAACAGAATAGGTTAACTACAGCTGGCATTTGAGCATTGTATGGACTATCTGCTCATCTTTGGTGAATGCATCTTATTATGGAGCAATATCAGCAGACAGGGTGGTTCATGCAGCCCTGAGACTTAGTGCAGAGTCCCAAGTCTTGGGCAGCAAGATGGAATCCTGTGAGGCTGGAAAGAAACCAGGTTTAGAATCTGTGTGATTTTTTTTTTAGGCATCTGAGACTTTTTTTTTTAATACCTTAGACTCTATTGGCAAACATGCTTTCTCTTAAATGTTTTTCCCCTGAAGAGGTTTAAGAATAAAGATTTCCAGCTGGGCAGTGATACCTTTAATCCTAGCACTCGGGAGGCAGAGGCAGTCAGATCTCTGTGAGTTCAAGGCCAGCCTGGGTGAATTCCAGAAAAGGCACCAAAGGTACACAGAGAAACCCTGTCTCAAAAAACCAAAAAAAAAAAAAAAAAAAAAGAATGAAGATTTCTTATGAGATGTAGTTTTTCAAGCTGTTTGGACAGAACCTCTATCTTATATTAAAAATTAGAGTGAAGACTGTTGTACATCTCCCAGAACAGGTAATAGCACACTGTGGAACTAATTCCTGTTTGACTGTGGGAGGGTTGTCCTGTATGGAGTGTGGTCAGCTGCAGGAAGAAGGGGTTTGGTGTCTCCATTCTGAATAAACAAAGCAGTTCCAAACATGAACCCCTCATTCTTTGGACAGTAGGATGGGAGGTATCCTTGAGAGTCCCAACCACAAACTTTCTTTCTCCACGTACTGGCATGAGTTTGGTGCTCACATTTCCATATTCTGCAAGCCAGGCCTGCAGTTTGTTAAGACGTGACCTCCCTGTGCATCAGGAACCAGTCCCAAGAGAGAATCCAGGGCATGGAACATGGGTAGAAAGGGCCTCTGGAAAGGAGGAGAAAGAGGCCCAGCTGGAGCCTTTGGACAAAGCATTGTAATTAGAACATTAAAATGCACATATTTAGTTTCTCTCATATCCCTAGTCACGTGGTCTTTTTTTTATCTTTCTGAGAATTTGTGTGTGTGTATGAAAAGTACCCTTTCAGACAAGTTCATTGAACTCAAGTGCACACTCTAACAAGCAGCTAAGTAGTAAACACAAGTGTAACCCCTGGCCAGGTCAAGAGTTAGGACACTGCATTGCTATTGTCCTAGAAACTCCATCCCTTGTCAGTTACAGGTCATATTTTTCTCCTGAAGTAACCATTATCCTGACTTTCATGACAGTCTCCTCCTCGGATTTCCTTGTGGGGTGGTCAGTCACATCCATATCCCCCAAACATACCAAGTCCAATTTTGATCTGTATGTATTCTTTGCATTTTCTTCTTTCACTAAGCAGTGTCCATTCACCCATGTTAATATAGATATCTATGGTTCCTTTATTTCTCCTGCTGTATAGTACAATGTCATTGTGGCTGTTTCTCTTTCCTTTTGACATCATGCCATTCTCAGCAGCTACTGACTGTCTGTTAGTGGTAGTCATGCCAATAAACGAATGGATTGAAGTTCAGATGTAAACATTCTAGATCACAATGAAGATCACCAAGGAAGAGTTATCAATCCCTCTCCAAATGAGACGGCATCTACAACAGAAAGAAGGCTCACGGTGACTCGTGGAGCGAAGCCTAAGTGACTGTGATGGCCACTCTTGAATGCCCACTTTTGTCCCCCTTTAGAAGCAATCCTTGTATTATTGCACTCAGGTTAAATTATTACTGGTGGAACATATTGGTTCTGCAGACTCATTGTAAAAAATCATCATCGTTGTATGCATTGCTTTCTCTCACATTTTATATAGTCCGCCAGGAGGTAACAGCATTAAGTACCTTCATTTTATTTCAGATGATCGTGAACTAAAAGTGGAAAGAATTTTAATGTATGCATTCATTTATGCTAGCACTGTCAAAGACTGATGCTTAGCACCAGCATGGCATCTGTCAGAATAATAATGATAATTGCTAATGACTGTAACAGCCACAGAAAACATGCTGTCATCTAGACAGAAAATGATGCCACTAATGCAGAGTCAGTACACTGTCTTTTTTTTGACCATTTTTTTTCTTTTCATGATTGAGAAGGAATGTGTGCTTATCAACCTTTGCTTTCTTGGTGGGCCTCCATTAGAAGGAGGCAGAGTGCCTTTTACCAGACTTTATCCTGACTCTAGCTTCAATACAAAGATAGTTGCTCTGGGCACACACAGGATATTTTGGACTATTGAATATAAGATGCACTATAAGGAAATGACAAAGCAGTGATCTTCAGATGCCAGTTCTCTTTGGCATCTATCATGACAACATCCATAAATGTGCCTCAAAGCAATTGGAAACAATTTCCTTAAATGGCTTCCTGATGGAAAATAACTTCAGTAATTTCTTCTTAAGCTCAGAACCATACATCTACTGTCTGCTTGGCATCTTCATTTGATTATCCTAACTTTCTGTGTATATCTCATTGGTCTCTCTTCAATATATAATGCTGGAATGACCATGTGTCTGATTGCTAGGGATGGATTTAATTTATGTTGCCCCTGAAGCAGCAATATTATATTTTATTTCTAAATATGTGCCCATTTGGACAAAAATGATGGAGTTATCCTACCCCAAAGGAACTTATACCTCTCTCCATGTAGCCTTCCTCTGCTTCCCCTACTTACTGCCCAATGGATACTCCTTTTCTCAGTCACCTGCAGATCATCTTTCCAGTGGCTCAAGCCTGTGAAGTCTACCTCAAAAGCCTCTTTTCAACCAAGCTTTTCTCTCCATGTCCTTGCTACCTACTTCTCTACACATCATTTTCTTCTGCCTGGGGTACTCAATGTAGCCTCCCCTTGAGTACCTTTACATCTAGTCTTGTTCTCTGCAACTTGGTTTCCATTTTTTCTGGACATCAGTGGGATCATACCACCCCATTTAATCTCTGAAATGATTTAATTGTTGCCCTTGAAATCCTTATCCCACAGGGCATGTCATGGATAGCCTCTGTCCACTCTCTTGCCATCCTCATGGTATCCTTGCCCTTGCAAGCACTGGGCTCCTCAGGAATTACTATGTCCAGGTATAGCCTGCTTCTTTACTATTGGAACATCTATTACCAATTACTTGAATTACTCTTTGGTGGAGCTGTGTCCATTTGCTCATCATTGTGTCCCAGCACCTGACACTGCACAGCACATTGCTACTGCTCAGAAAAGATTCACCATCCAAACAAATGGCTGACACTCAACACAGGATATCTGAGCTTTGACAACAAGGGAGTTCTGTTAGGATCCTGTACATGCGCAGCTTGGGGTCTTGTGTCTTATGTCATCAAGGGACTCTGCTGACTATGTGGTCATGCAATCTGTGCCTTAAAAAGCAGGATGCAGACACCACCCTCTCTCTCTGTTCCCTCTCTGCTCTCTCTCTGTACCCTGCTTTGCCCAGCTCCAGCCATCTTTCTCTCTCTCCAGGCCTGGTTCTTCTTCCTCATATCCCCTCCTTCCTTCTAAAGCTCTCTGTAACTCTGGTAGTCATGGCTGTGGCTCGTGACTTTTCCGCCACCAGCGCTGTTCATCCTATCAAGTTCCCTCTATGCTGATGGATCAGACTTCTTTTGCCTTTCACAGTAAAGTTTTTAGGCTATTCATATATTATATACACATAATATATATATATACATAATATAAATATATTATGAATTTCATTTGATATATTACAAAAGATTATCCATAGGAAAAATAAATGTCAATAATTCAAAGTTTGCTATTCCAAGGATGCCAGTAATGCAGCTTAAGAATCAAGCTGAATTGGTCAATGCAGCAGTCTCTGGTCAGGGTTTCAGGACTTTCCTAGTGGAAAATTTCTCTGCATCCAGTCTCAGCTTCTCAGGGCAGACTGTGGATGGCCATACAGTACCGACGGCAACATTAGCCTGTCTGATATCTCAAATGGAAGGTGGAAAGCACTTTTCACATTTTGCTCACTCTCTTACCACATGCTAAGATTTCAAAGCATATGTGTGTCTTCTGTCTGTCTCAGGATGTGACTCAATAAAAGGATGCTAAATAAGGAATAAATTTTGGGGTTGAAAAACCCATATTTTCATGTTTTCCAAGTGTTATTTTATTTAAATTAAAATATAATTACGTAATTTTTCTCATTCCCTTTTCTCATTCCAACTTATCCAGTGTCATTTCCTCTACTTCCTCTCACATCTCTACCCCTTACTCTCTCTCAAATCCATGGCCTCTCTTTTTTTATTATTACTTACATATATTTGTGTTTTATACATAAATATTTAAATACAAACTTGCTGAATCTTTTTAGTGTTGCTTGTGTGTATATGATTTCAGGACTGGCCACTTGGTACTGGACAACCAATTGGGGCTCATCTGTGGGGAAGGCTGATTCTCCTTCTCTCAGTAGTAGGTCTTTGTCTAGGGGTGGGGCTTGGGAGATTTCCTCCTTCCATATTAGCGTGTCTGTTAGTGTTGTCACTGTTAGGGGCTTGTTTAGGTGGTTATCTTGTTGATATCATGGGTGTAGCTTCTGTGTCCTTTCTAGGAGATATAGTCTCACAGGATTCTTTCTCATCCTGTGGACCTTAGCAATCTTTCTGGCCACCCTTGCAAGATGGTCCCCAATCCTTAGGTGCAGAAGTTGTGATGTTCACGTACCTATTGAGGCTGGACTTCCAGTAATCAGTTTCTCTGTATTCTGACCAGTTGTGGTTTTCTGTGATAAGACTAATATTTTATATTTGTTAAAGCTTTTCTTTCTCCTTTAAAAAGGGATTCATTTTTATTTTTATTTATGTGTGTGCTTGTATGAATGTATGCTACTGTGGGAATGTCCATGGAGATCAGAAGAGCTGAACTTGCAGGCAGCTATGAGCAACCTGACACTGGTTCTTGGAACCAGATTTGGACCTTCTGGAAGAATAAGAAGTGCTCTTAACTACTGAGTCAACTCTCCAGAACCACAAAATACTTACTGATTACCAGGAATGGTATCAGAGGCAGGTGGATCTCTGTGAGTTTGAGGCCAGCCCGTTAAACATAGCGAGCTCCAGGACAAACAGGACTACATAGAAAGATCCTGTCTCAAAAACAACCAACCAACAAACAAAATCCTTATTGATCATGTAGGCATAATTCCAGGTATTGGGCTATAAGCATGTCATTTATAAGTAAAAATCCCAGGTCTGGACTGCCTAATGTCCCTGATATTGATGTTGGGCAATCCAATCTTGCCATCTATCTAGTGTTTTTTGACCTGGGAGTAATAAATAATACTAATACTTCTTCCATACTGGAAGTAGGGCTTGGTAGGATCAGATGGAGAAATGAGAACAAAGAAAGGATCTGATAGTATTTTGATGTATCTAGCAGATGTTTGATATAGTACCATTTTGAATAACCTGGGGACTTCAGTTCCTGTAGGCCATTGACATAGTGTGCTATCTATGCTTCCTCATCCCTATCAGAGGAAGCGTGTGGCTGAAGGGGAAGAATAGGCTGAGAGTCAGAGCACTGCTGCTTAAATCCCCAGACAGCCTTTGTTTGAACTTACCAGTCACCTTTCTTCTTTGACTTGGATAGAGTACAGGGCTAGTAATGAGGCAATGTTCCCAACCGACTCAATAAATTCTTACACTGAATGCACAAAGAGGCTAGGAACCATGATTTCCTCTCAAGGGTAGCCGTTTGTGATTAAATGCCAGCTGTCCACCAGTGTGCTCAGCAAGGACAAATATTCCAAAGATTCAATAATGAATCTGCTTGGGCTTTTGATCTGGGGATGTATGTGTGGGTAGAGGAAGTGCAAAGACAGGAAAGACATATATCTGGCTGAGGCTGTTTACATCTTTTATTTCTCACATAGAGGATCCAGGCTGGCAGATTCATTCTCTTCTTTGTGCTACTATGGATTTTCTTCCTCTTCCTGCCTCTTCTCCTGCGCTAGTGCCAGCTTTGCCTTCATCATCAAACAGTGATAATGGCAACAAGGCATCGGCAGCAGCAGTACCATTAACTCCTCATTCTTTTTGTTTCCATGTCAAGGTCTCATGTTGCCCAGCTGGCCTGTAACTCACTATGTAGTTGAGGATTCTGAATTCCTCTAGAGTATTGGGATTACAGGTGTGGACTACCACACTCAGTTTATGCAATGTTAGGACTGAACTTGGGACTTTGTGCATGCTTGGCAAGTACTCCACTAATGGAGGTAGGCATTAGGCTAAATAAACCCTTCACATGAGTTTGAAAAGCTTGTGTGTTTCTTTGTCAGTCAGGCAGTTTGAAAATTGTGGTTTTGATTCTCTCTCTCTCTCTCTCTCTCTCTCTGTGTGTGTGTGTGTGTGTGTGTGTGTCGCAATTGGGCAGTTTGGAGGAGGGTTTTGAACTAGAAGTAATAATTCGAAAGTTGGAGCCCTGAGTTAGTCCTCTTGTGTTTCCATAACAAGAACCACAGATGGTGTGTCTTATACACCAGACATTAATTGTCTTACAGTGCTGGAGACTTGATGTCTGAGATCAGTGTGTTGGCAGGGTCAGGCTCAGATCTTTCTGAGGGTTAAGACAAAGAAACTGTCTCATGCCTCTTTATAGCTTCTGGGACAATGCTGACAGTTCCTGACATTCTTCGGCCTCTATAAGCATTGTCCTGGTCTTTCCTTGAATCTTCATATGTTCTTCTCTCTGTATGTATCTGTCCAGATAACTCTACCTCCACCTTTTTGGAGTCTACAGAAATGGTACTATGTCAACTGTAAAGACTATTTCCAAATAAATTCACATTCTGAGATACTAAGGTTAGGATTTACTATTTTCTTATGGGTTCAATTCATAGCAGGTTGTAGAAACAGATGAAATTGTCAGGAAGAAACAGAGAACTAAGAGAAAGAGAAGAGAGTTTCTAAAACATGCTTAATGCATGAGATGAACTATGTGTAAAAGGAGGCTGGGGCTCTGGCAGTTGAGTAGTAAAGGCAAAGGCTTGATCTCAGTCTTTTTGCGGTTTTGCAATTCTGCCCTTCCATGTGACTTCTAGATTGGAGGGAACCGCAAAAAGACTGACATGTGACAACTGTCTACTTCATTAAAGACAGTAGCAATAAGCTACCAATAAGACACCAAGTCTTCATTGGGCAGCCTTTCAACACTCATTCCATGACAGGCTCATTGTAAATATTGTGTTCACACTGAATGAAGGCAAAACTAATTGCATGCATATAACCTTGATTCTAGAACTATCAATAGAATTTAATCCATTTGCTGACTTTTTCATTTTAAAACCATCTAGATGTTCACATCAGAGAACTTAATAGATATGCATCCTGAGACAATCCAAAGCTCCCATCTAATAGACACTAAAGAGAAAATGATCACAGTGGCCAAGGCAGCATGTGTTGTGACTATGAGGAGTTTTAGACTCTTGGTTTCCCAGTGTCTAGAAATTGCATATGTATCAAACACAACTTTGGGATAATGCAATCCTTTTTATCAGTTTAGTAATATCCAGAGATCAAGAACTACTTAAGAATTCTCTGAATAAATTATGGTAAAATACTTTCCCCTAACGGAAGGAGTTTTATCTGGACTTAATAATTCAAAAGATTTAATACATTTATTTAAGGAATCTAAGAATAACTTACTCCAAAATTGTTTCTGACACAAGTCTGAGTGAAATCATTGTTTATGGCATGTAGGTATCTAAATTACTTAAATTTTACTTAAAAAATTAGGCTGCTTCCCCAACTCTTGTTCTCCATGTAAAACTTTAAGGAGCAATAGTCACGTGACAGGCAGAGCTGCTTCTTCACTGGGATTGCTCTATTTCTGCACTGTCAGTCTTGTGCATTTTAATACTGTGCAGTGGGCTTTAATTACTCACAAATGTACCACATATCTCCTTTTTAGTACTCAACCACAAAAGATCTCACTATTTACTGTGCAATGAGATTGAAACACTGTGCTTAGTTGCAGAATCATAGACTCTACAGAAGAGAGGCCAGAGTTCAGGTAAAACAATGGGGTGCTGTCCTATTCTCTGAGGGTTATGTTAGTGGAATTTGGTCTGAAAACTAGCTTGGATCAGAAAAGAGATAGGTATCAGAAAAGAAGGAGTTTGGGTTTAGTCTAAAAATCCACATAAGAAAGCTCCCATGTTGGGTGATAGTTTCCCAAAGATGTGGGAAACCATGAAGGCTGGTTGAAGGAAAGGTCTTGTGATTTGGCAGTTGGAAGCTTTTGTGCAGCCCAGGAAACCTCTTTCAGCACACTTTGGTTTGGGCCCTTTGTGGCTGCATTCCTGGAAGCAGAGAAAATCAGGGGCAGGAAGAAGCTGAAAACAGGAGGAAGGTTGGTATGGGACTAGGTAGATCAATTCTGCCCTTCCATGTGACTTCTAGATTGGAGGGAACCGCAAAAAGACTGACATGTGACAACTGTCTACTTCATTAAAGACAGTAGCAATAAGCTACCATTAAGAAAGACTACATATTCATTTTAGTTATTTATTTCTCAAAAGGAAGTTATTTTGGAGTTCTAAATTCTTCCATATTTTGTAGCTTTGTACCCTTACATTATGTGATTGGGCACACCCCTTTGCAGTTAAGCTTAAGGGTTTCAGGAAGCTCTCAGATGCTATCAGTGTGACAGTGTGATCCTTGCTTGGATGAAAACAGGAACCTCTGACAATTAGCACTGTTAGATGTGTCCTCTGAATAACAAACTGAGGTCAACACACAGGGACACAGAGTACTGGGCCTTTCCTGGGTTCTGGAAACCTACTTGGAGCCCTGTAGAGAACTTTTTGGCTTCTCATATTAGGCCTAGGTACTGGAAACAGGTACCAAAGCACATATGAGGAGACTCTGCCTGGGATGTAGGAAGGGAAAGGGCTGTGTTAGTTTTCTACTTCTGTGTAGCAATGTTGTCACAAGCCTCATGACTTAACACACATAAACATTTGTTACCTTAGTTTCTATAAAGCAGGAGATGGTCAAGGGTTTCCTACTTCTTTTGCCAAAGTATCTTTCACAAGACCTTAATCAAGGAATTGGTCAGGACTTATTTATCATTTAAAAGCTCAACTAGATTGTTAGCAAGATTCATTTCTTTGAGGGACAGTGGGTAAGATAGCCTCAGTTCCTAGCCAAGGTGTCAACATCAGTTCCTTGCAATGCAATTCTCCTTAGCACGACATCTGACTCCATGAAAAAATTGTAAGCCAAGAAGAAAATAAGAGTCTATTACGAAGACAGAAGTCACAATCTTACCTAACTTCATCATGGAGGTAGTATCTCATACTTTTTGCCACATGCTATTGAGAAGGGAGAACATTACAAAAGGACAGAATTCCTGCAGATGGGAAGGAATTCTGGGGTCACCTTGAGGCTGCCTGACACGGAGAAGAGGGAAGAATAGCAGCCATCTGCTGTTTTTTCCTGGTTGCTATCAATTCATCCTTCTTCTAGCAACTATGTGTAGATTTTCCTTTGAGGGACAGCTTTCTGAATTTTTGCTAAAGATTCCCGAAAGTTCCAGAGTAAACATATGACTTAAGGCCACAGGCCAGGATATCACGTATTTGGGTTCATTGTGATTAGTTTGGAAGTATACACATGACCTACCAAGAGCCAGTGAAATTTCCTTGGAAATCCTGGAAAAATATGCTCCATATTTTAGAATGACAGAAAAAACAAACAAACAAACAAAAAATTAGAGAGGGGCCAGGAGCTGAATGTGCTACTTCCATCTGCAATGATATGAAGTCAAGATTGGAGATGTCAGTGTGGGAGAACCAAGAGTCATACGGAATCTGATGCCACTGTCCAGAGAGTTTTGAATTCAGCCATAGCTTAAGTGAATTATTCCTAGAGTGCTCAGTTCAGCTTAAGCCAGGCTTTCTGTGAGCTGCAATCAAAGTGCATCTTATGTTGGCCTTGAACTTCCTAAGTAGAGCAGCCTGGTCTTGAATTCATGACCTTCCTTGCTTATGTCTCTCAGATGCTCAGATGTGTATGACCGCATATCTGGCCCACATCTCTTTTGAAGACAATTTCTTTCTTCATTTTAATTTTTATTTGTGTTGTGTGTGTGTGTGTGTGTGTGTGTGTGTGTGTGTGTGTGTGTGTGTGCTTGCCTGTGGAAGCCAGAAGAGGGCATTGGATATCCTGGTGCTGGAGGTTATGAGCTGCTACATAGGTGCTAGAAACTGAGGTTGGGTTCTCTGTAAGATGAGCAAGTGCTCTCAACAACTGATCCATCTTTCTAGTTGCCCTACGCAACTCTTACAGCTTTTTATAATTTTTAAAACTAATTAATTTTGTTGAGAATTTCTTATATGAGTGTACTGTATTCACATTTCTATCCCTCTCTCTTCCCCTCTAATTCCTTGTTTCCCCACTTATATCCTCCTAATTCATGACCTCTTCTACTATAGTTATTATTGTTACACACACACACAAACACACACACACACACACACACACACACACACACATACAAATGCACACATACCCACACACACCCTACTGAGTCCAATTAGTGTTGCCTGTGTGTACATATGTTTAGGGATAACTCTTTGGGATTGGATAATTGGTTAGGGGGTTCATCTCTGAAGAAAACTGATTACCCCTCCCTCAGAAGCCACTAACTGTCTATAGATCTTCAACTAGTTGTGAGGCTCTGTGAAATTTTCCTATATCTATGTTGGCATGTCAGCTGTTGTGAACATTGTGTAGATCTTGTGCAGGCAACTGTATTGCTGAGATTTCATGAGTATAGCATCTCTGTCCTGTCTTGAAGACACCATCTAACAGCAAATGTCCTGGTCCTTTGACTCTTTCTATCCCATCCTTTATGATGTTTCCTGAGCCTTAGGTGTACAGGTTGTATTGTAGATGTCCCAATAATTTTTGGGCATATTGTGGTCATTAATTTTCTGTATTTTAACCAGTTGTGGATATCTGTAGCAGCCTTAATCTGTTTTTAAAAGGTTTCTTTGTTAAGGAGTGAGAGCCACACTTATCTATAAATGTAAGGGTAAGTATTTAGTAAACAAGAAAAATGGTAGATATATTCTCCTCTAGAGTCTATGATCTCTTTAGTCATGGGTTTCTTGGCCAGGCTTATAGCACCAGGCATGAGTTATCTTCTATTCAGTGGATGTTATGTCCAGTTAGGCAGCTGTTGGCTATCTCCATGATATAAGTACCATTATTGTACTAGTCATATCATCCACAGTTTTATTTAGTGATAATGTACATTATTTTATAAAGGATGATATATTTAGCCTATAGAGATTTTTCCTAAAGTGAGGCAAATAATGTTTCATCCAGTTATGACACAGTTATATTTTATCAGTTACTACATTGCTTCTGTAATTTCACTTTTACTCCAGTTTTCACTTTGATTTTGCTGTATTTTTAGTAGTGTAGAGAAATACAAGGGCACTGGGATGCTAGAGTTATATAATTACATTTCTTACAAAGATTTTCTAAATGCTAATCTGCTTGTTAGTTAGAATTAGTATACTTTTTTGTGTTTCTTTTTTTAAATTAAAAATGTTTATTGGCTATTGCCCTTAATACATTTAAAACATAAAATATTTTTTTCAAATGTGCTAATAAGGAAAAGACCCAGGGACCTGAACAATGTTTAACAGAATTTTCAGTGTTTTAGACATAAATAAAATTCATAAATTTATCCGGATTCTTGAATATTTACTAGTACTCCTTCAATACTGGGCTTGATATTGACCAAGAGTACAAACATATAAACAAGTACAAAATACATTCAATACAGATCACTGAGAACAGGAACTCTGTCTCCATAAGTATCCTTTGCATTCATGAGAAGTCATCATAACACTAAATGGGAAAACAAAGTTGGGTTTCCAACACATGAAAATACAATAACTACATAATTACTACATACAATGTCCAATCCAGTAATGCCCACTATAAATTGAAGCCAATAAAATATAAGAAATGCATTTCTTATATCTACAAAAAATGAATATTTTAAATTGTATTATTTTTACAAAACTACATGTATATACATATATGTTTTGTGTATTCTTTAGAAAAATTGATAAATACAGAAAAGCATACATTAAAAAACAAAAAACAAAAAAACAAAACTTTGTCATGCCACCAACAAAAATATAGATTCACAGAAAACCCAGGAAGGACAACCAGCCTCAAGGCCTGCAGATGCCAATCACCAAAAGTCAGGCCAATAGTGATTAATATTTAAAGGTGACGAGTATGGCTGAGATTCTAAACATTTTGCTTCAAACAGAAATCATCTGGTCCCATCCGCATGCCTGTCCCCATTTACTCTGAGAAACAGGCATGGAAAAGTCAGGATCTATCTGCCTGAGCTTACAGCTGAGTGGAATGCAAACCGATCCTCTACAGCCAGGCCAGGATTCTGTCTACATAACATAAACACACAGCAAAGGAATCTCACCCACGTGACAGAGCTAGTCATTATGCAGTTAGGCAGTTTATGAGCCTGGGGCAGGTCATGCTGGATCTGCGCAACCAGACAAAAGCAGCCAGGCTGTCTCTCGTGCCGACCTCAACCTCTCTTCCATCACATCTCCACCTTCAATCACTCCAATGACCACACTTTTCTGAAGGACCTCAGACTCTTCCTGCAAACAGCTGTCCAGGAACTGAAGTGACCGATCCACAGACTTCCTGGCCCTTTTTATGGAAGTTGCTTCTGCACACGATGCCTCCCCATCTGAGAGGCACTGGAACCAGTCTGGCTGCAGGGCCTCCTGAACTGCCATGAACTTGGAAACAGTCATTTCCACACGACCTCCAAAACCCCACATGGACACAGACTTATTTGTCACATAACCAGCAGGGCCGGGATTGACCGGATCGTGCAGGGAACAGTAGAAGAGGGATTCTGGCATGCCCATAAAGCTCCCAACTCCTTTCTTATACTCCGCCAAGACTTCATGATGTTTTGCCCTGAATGGTTAGGTTCAGCACTCACAAGGTTTACAGTGTGAGCTGGGTCATGGCTGGGACCCCATGGATATTATGCAGTGTGTGATGCGTCAGGTGTGGGGCAGAGCCAGTCCTGGAATGTCCACCGTGCAGTCGCCTGCTTTGCCCAGGTTTTGTATTGTTCCTAGACGACAGCCATTAACGACTTTGATGAGACTCAGCTTCATCACTAGGGATTCTTCCAGGTTCTGGTAAATTCAGAAAAACTCCCGGCTGAACAGCTCACCCTAGGGCAGGAGCCGGGGAAAAACAAGGTCCTTTTCTCTCTCAGATGTGTATGTCCGGCAATCTCACTGGTGAGACTCTGAGCTGGCAAAAGCCCGCAGATTACAACACTCCATACCGCCAGAACCTTTAAACTCCTTGCAGAAGGTAACACGTCGAGTTAGTATACTTTTAAAAAGTGGTACTCAAACCAGCTGTGGTACTTGCATAAGATCTACATGAAATAAAGCCAATCAAATTCTAGCATAGACAGGAGGTGCTCTCCAGTTCTACCCTTTACTGAGGAGTTAGCTACTGAGGGAGGAAGAATCATTCTTCTTTGAGAGTGTGGTCATTGGTAGGTTTTCCTATGCCCCATTGGATGGTCCAATGGTAATGCTCACGCATATACTGGCAGCACTAATTGGACTTAGTGTGTTATCAAAGAAAAAGATATAAAGTTTGGGGGGGTGGAATAGAAGGATTTAGGGGGAAATTGCAGGAGGATATGATTGTGTTTATTATATGTATGAGTTACATTCTTAAGAATAAATAAAAATTAATACAAACTGATAATGTAGTACAATGTCTTCCTTGATGTACATTGTTCCTTTATAGGTCCTGAAACCCTCCTTTTGATTTTTTATAATATAAATGAAGGGGCTAATTTTAGCATGTAGATTTATTTCAACTCATGCCAGTCTTTTGTTGGCTTTGCCTGTGTGCTATTTGCTGAGTGAGTGAACAAGTTCTATAAGGGGTGGGGGCACACGTAAGCTGATTGAGTTTTAGAGCCATTAGCAAGAAATAAGCAGATGTATAGTTTAATAAGCCACAAATATATGGGCTGTTATTTTTATGATACAGTCAATTAGGACCTAAAATCTAGTTCTTGAATATGGTTCACTTATTTTCAGCAACAAGGCAGGGTTGACACTTACATTGCAATTATTAAAGGAATTGCAGTACAATTTCAAATATTAGCTCAAATATATTTAATAAACACATTGGATACCTGTGCTGAGTGTATGCTACAATAAGTTTTTCAATCATGCTGTAAATACCATTGCACAGTAACTCTCTATGACTAAGACCAATAGTAATTTATCAATGGCATATTAAAGAATACTGTATGACTCTTTCCTATAGTAGAGTAGTTTTAGCACTGCGTGTAGGTACACACTCAAGAAGGTAAGTCAACCTTTTGTCTTACTGTGAGAGAAGATCATTCTTGGGCAGGGTGTTGTGTTTCTAGTTTGGAAATTGGCCATGTTCCCCTGCTTAACTGAGTGTGGAAAGAGTGAGCAGAATAGAAAAGTGTGGCTGTGAAGAGAAACATGTACATGATTCATAGTTGAGGAGTTTCATTATGGTGCAGTGTTAGATATGCCAACTCAAGATCATGCTAAAATATAATAATGGCCAATAATCATTCTGGAACATGTAGAACATGATAGAATTATAAGTTGAAGAATACAGTTAACATATATTTTCCTTTCTAATTTGTGAATGAAATAGAATATTTGAAATTGGTACTGATAGCTTTCTGATTTTCATAGATTTAAATAAGGGAACAAAGGAATTGGTGATAAGTTTGGGGAAATACATGACAATACAGATTTCAGTGAAGTGATATAATTGCTCTAGATCTTTACTTAGATTTTAAAACAGGGGTGTAACATTTTAGAAAGATCCAGAAATGTGGACAAAGATAAACTTCAGAGGAACTGGAGGCTGGATATCATTCAGGGTTATGCCATACAAGAAAGAAATGCCCAGGGTGAATCTTGATCCTGGGAATGGAAAGAACTAAACAAAAATGTGAGCTAGTTCAGAGATACAGTCTGTGCTAGATAAAGGTTGTCTTAGTTCATGGGGGTTGTGATGAAAAATGCTTTACACTGGAACATCAGTAACAGAAATTTATTTCCCACTGGTACTAGTAATTCAGTGTTTGATCAGGAGCTGTTCCTTATAATGGTATCTTCTCTGTTTCCTCATGGAGGAGTGGGGGTAGATCCTTTCAGTTTCTATTATAAGGATACTTAATCCATTCATGGGAGCAGAACCCTTATGGCCTACTCATGTCCTAAAGGGTCTACCTCTTAGTATTATCACACTCGGATTATGTTCTAACATTTAAATTTTGGGTAAGGAGTGGGGTGGGGGAGAGAAAATAGCTATGGTATTTTTGGTATAGCAATATCAAAATCATCCTACTACAACTCAAGTCGGGACAAATGAATAGTTTTTTTTTAATTGCTTATTGGTTGACTAATTATTTTTGATAGCTCTTTTTACTTTTTTAATATGAAGAAGATATTTTTATTTGTGTATCAAGGATTCTTAGTTAACAGTTGGTGTCAAGACACAAAAAAGGTTTGAAAAGCAATAGATAATCACTGTTGGCTTCAATCTCCCTTGATTATTTTACAGAGCATGTGATGGGCTCCCAACTGAAACATGGTGTGTCCAGATGACAGAATCAGGGCTCCCTTCCATTGGTCCTCAGTGTCTTTTTTCTATTTTTCTTCCTTTTTTTCTGTACTAGGAACTGCTGTGCTGGTGCATGGCTCTTCCTTGGAAAGTGGCTCTTCCTTAATGTGTTTCTTTTTATCCTTCTTCTTTACAGATGGCTCCTTTTCTACAACCAATTCTTCCTCCTCTGCTGCCTCCATCTGCACCTCCTCCTCTAACTGTGATAGTTCTTAAATGTGGTCAGGAAGAAAAAACATGAACCAATGAGAGGTTCCAACCACGGGTGTCTCAGCAGATTCCAAGGTGAAGCAGTTCCTTTCAGAATAACTCCTATGTTCTCAGGTTACACCTGGACTTTGGTTTCTTTTTCCTTTGTATTACACCCATTGATTTCCCTGGTGTGCTTGTGGAGGCAAGCTTCTCTGTCCTCATGGTCATAGGGAGGGGTGATAGCTGTTCTGACTATGGGAGTCCTGGCTGGGACATATACATATACTATATATAATATATAATATATATATATAATATATATTATAGATTGGATAACCAAAATTTTTACCATGCAACTTACAAGAGGGTATAGTGTACAGTGTAGATATACTGGGCTTCATATCACAGACAGAATGGAGTGGAACAAGTGAGATTTCATCTGAGAAGTCTAAAATTTTAAACTTAGCATTTATTTCTGGGTTTTTTGATTTAGTGTTTTGGAACTTAGATTGACTGTGAGTAAATGAAATCCAAGAAGGGAAACTCTGGATGAGGAAGTATGCTGTATACCAAGATACCCTGTACTTGGTAATTGGGAATAAGGTTTAGAGATCGAGGTGGCTGTGGCCTGAGTTGGCGGCTATGGATGTTACAGCAATAGACATGGATGCATTTAAGGAGGACACACAGGAGGAAAAAATGTCATTCAAGAGTAAATGGTGCTGAGGAATGGCTGGGGAAGTCGGAAGAGACCTCAAGGCTCTCATATTCATTCTTCCAGGAATAAAGCTGAGGCCTGTGGCAGACCCCAAACCTCAGAAATCTCACCTAAACACCAGCCCTTACAGTTCATTTTTTTTTCCTTTGGACTAAGGAAAGAGTGTGCTAGACAAGCTGAGGTGTAGATTCTATTATATGTGGTAGAATTTCAAAGGAAGGCAACAACAGCCTTAGTTTTTTTCTTTTTTTTTCTTTTTTCTTTTGAGACAAGGTTTCTGTGTAACATTCTTGGCTGTTCTGGAACTCTCTTTGTAGACCAGGCTGGCCTCAAACTCACAGAGATCTGCCTGTTTCTGCTTCCCAAATGCTGGGATTAAAGGTATGTGCCACCACTGACCAACTCAGCCTTAGTTTTAAGGAAATCTTTGGTTTGGGGCATAGCAAATTCTACAGGCCTGTCCTTGTAGTTATTTTAAATTTCAACTCACATCATAGCAAAGGAGCAAGCTAGTCCTGGCACCTTGCACTGGCTAAAAAGAAGATTGCTTAGAAAGGTGAAAGAAGAGCCTCTAGCCCTTAATGGCTGTGGGTCTGGAGGAGGAAGGCTGCTGTGTAGATGCTGAGAAGAAAAATGAAAAACAATTCTCGGAGCTCATAAGAGCTTAGTGCATGCCTGAGCAGTGACTAGAGGATGGAGTTATGGGAAGGTAAACTTATGAAAGGCATTAATTAAGCAAAAGGAAAATGAGATGCTTCAAAGCACAGGGTGTGGGTAGCCGCAGCATGATGGAAATCATTATGTGAGATGCCCACACCTTCCTTGTCCAGAAAGCTCTTTTGTCAGTAGGGTCTCTGCTTCCAGCTCCTGTGGTAGGATTATCAGTTCCAGGCTGACCCCTGCAGAGGCATTCCTTCCCCATCTGTGCCTTGAGGTAGGAGGAGACCAGGGTCAAGAACACTGAAGTTTTTCCTCCCAGGCTATCAGGAGAGAACTCTGCAAGGCATGGGTAAAGCTGGTGCCTCCCTGTTGACTGGACAGATCCATGCAGGTCATTTGTCAAAGGACAAGTAACTCTTCCCAAAAAGAGGCAGGTTCCTGGATGAAATGCTCCAATTTTACTAGCAGCAAGCCTCACAGATTTTATCTCCATCCATTCATCCCCGCCCCCTAGGACTGGAGTCCAGGGTCTGAGTCTCTTGGTTCTTAGGTATAACCTTTGCAAAGCTTGCATTCAATAACAATTTTATGCCTTTATATCTTCATCCCTGGAGGGAGGATAGTAAAAACAGCACACGAGTACGGAATTATGATCTCATTGGATAAAAAAATGAAACATCTGAAAATTGAGCATCTTGTCACTAGGCAATTGTTATGTGTTTTTTTGAAGATTATGACCTAATCAGAGTCACCCAGGTATTCTGTGCTGGAATCTCACAATAAGACTGGATGTCTTTGAATGCACTAGTAGGAATTATTTATAGACGAAAAACCCACTGAATCTTAAACAGAGAGCGGGGGTGGGGTGGGGGCTCCAAGTCATTCTCAGCTAAACCAAGAAATTTTACACAATTTGTTCCTGTTGATGTGGGTCATGAAACTGGGTCACTTAAACAGTAGTACTTAACCTCAAAAAGCAGGATTTCAGAAAGAAACATGTTGGCTTTAAAAACTTTTTTTTGAGATAGGGTCTCCTGGTATAACTCAGCTATGATAAAACTTTCTATGTGGCTCAGACCTCCATTGACCTGCTTTTGCCCCTCAAGTGCTAGGGTTAAAGGTGTATATCACCACACAAGGTCCTAAACAGTTTTTAAAAAATTATATGGGTGAGATTATAGAATACTATAGCTCTTCATCTCTAAATATATTTGAAGATTTTAATACTTTGTTTTTCCTTGAAAAACAGGCTTTTAGAAATAAAAATATCCAATTTTTGGATTATGATAATTTATGCTATACTTTATTTCTCTGTCTTTCAGAATATTGTAATTTTAGAAAAAAGGTAAATCATTATCAACTTAAAATTTTTTTAAGTTGCCTACACACTAAAGTGACAAATATTATATGTGTCCAATATTAGTGACAATGTTCATATTTTAAAAGTATATTTCCAAAGCCTAAAATGTTTTGATAGATACAGTACTTAAAATCTTCACTTTCTACTGTTGAGTCATTTTTACATGGCTATGTTTTTTGGGTTTCTTTTGGATATTACTGTTCTGTGGACCCTGTGTTCAGTAGTTTCAGCCAGGTAGGTGAGATGAGCCTGCTGGGGCCACAGTAGCAAGTTTACTACAGCAACAAACAACTGCTCTCTGAGTGGACTTGATGTCTGCTCCACAGGGAGAAATTCTTGTTTGGCGTCCTAAACCTGGTCAAAAGTCCAAGGCTGGGAGGTCATAGGCCCTAGTGGGGAAGCTATTACTGTTGCTTTGTTATATAGACATAATATTCCTGTCAAATTGCCTTCCAAATAAGCATGTATATTTACAGAGTACAGTGCTTCTGTCAACTTTGGTCAGAGAAGCTTCCTTTTGCAGTGAGTGGTTGGTAGTGATTAGAGACTCATAACTGGTTGAAGCATTGAGAATAAATGATTGTTAAGTGCCCAGTCATAAGTGGACCATTTATATTAATCCCCCAAAGGCTCAGCGAATGTCAGAAAATAATGGACAGAAGAATGTAAGAACTGGAGGGGTGAGCAAGATGGCTAAGGTGTTTGCTGCCAAGCCTGGTGACTTGATTTCAGTCCCCAGAATCTACATGGCAGGAGAGAACTGCCTCCCCCAAAATGTTCTCTAACCTCCACATACATGCTGTGTGTATGTGTGTGCGTGTGCGTGTGTGTATATTGCACATACATGCTGTGTTTTGTGTGTGTGTGTGTGTGTCTGTATGCACAATAAGTAAATGTAAAACACTTAAAAGAATGTAAGAGCTGGATGAAGATGGGAAATAGGGGAGTAACACTGACTTGTAGGCATGATACAAGTGTTGCACTGTTGAACTCAAAACAGTTGTGTTTACCAGTAAAGGATCTATACAAGACTGAACCTGTCAACACCCTTTCATGGGTGGGGGAGGGGCTCATAGTAGCCTAACCTTCTCTGAGGATGTATTTGCAGGTAATGATGGGGAAGTGGGCAGGGGTGGTGGTGGGTTGGGGGGATGACAATAGACTTTCTTCAGTGATATAGCCATGGACAATTGGCCCATGCTCCTGCAAATAAACTCTTATTTACTCCTGTAAACAATCCCGATAATACATAGGGATGGACACACACACACACACACACACACACACACACCACACAAACACAAACACATACACAGATATAGACACACTCACAGACAGACACAGAAACACACATACACACACACACACACACACACACACACACACACACACACGCAGGCACACACGCAGGCACACACATAGCATGAAAGTGGAAGGGGTTATTTGCGGAGAAGAAAGGTATATTAATGGGAGTCGGAGGAGGACAAGAGAGGATAATGTGGAGTGAAGATGAATGAAATCCATTCATTATATGTGTGTGCATGTGAAAATGTTATAAAGAAACTCATTATTATTATTATATAATTAATATACATTAATAAGAAAGTTTATAAATAAATGTTAAAAGAGAAGGAACTTTGAATGGTTTTTAGAAAACAAGCCCAGTGTCGGCTCTGAGTGGATGCCAGAGTTGCAGCCATCTTAGAGAAGGGTCAGATGGGGGCAGCAGGCTCTTGGACAAATTGTTCTAAAAAAACCTACCAGAGGATGTGCTGCCTCTCTGCCCCTAGACCCAGACAATTAGGAGCTGCACAGCAGACATTTCCTGCCATAACCTAAAGGATATATTATAACACAACTGGCATAATAAACAAAGCATCAGATATGTCTTGTGGGATGTTTTCTGCTCTTATAGATTGTATACCATAGCTATCAGAGGGAATGAGTTTCCTGAAGATAAAGATGGGATGTCTAACTATCAGAGGAAATGGGTCTGCTGGCAAAATAGATACAATAACATAAATTGCTAGAAGATGTGGCAATTTTCTTGCAGCTGCAACTCTCCAATCAGTTCAAACCAAGCTTCACTAACCTGAAGTAAGTACCAATCTTGAGCTTGTAACTATCTAGAGTTGGAATTCCCCCAGATCCCTTACCCTAATCATTATAAAAACCCTGCTTGATTGCTACTTAGGGTCTCTCCTGCTCAGCTGCAGCATCAGACGGATGGAGAGACCCAGGCTAACTTGCAACAATAAAAAGACTCTTTGCTGGATTTGGTCTCTTGGAGGTCTTTGGGGGACATTGGGTACAACAGGCTCCATCATCCTCCCCAACTTTGCATAGTGGCTTGTTAGAGCAGGTACAAAAACTTTTAAATGGTTTGTCAGCAACCCCCCTCCCCGCCCCCTGTGTGTGTTGGGAGCAAACCAGTAAAGCAGTTCTTTTAATTGTTGTATCCTGCCTCTTGGACAATGCTGATATATTGTATTTATTGAACAAATAAAACAATGACTGGAAAAATCATCTACTTACTCTAGTCTCCAAGCAAATAGTTTATAAAATACATAAAAAGACAAATTGTGAATGATCTTTGTTTTGTTTCTCTTGAGGAAATGGATTAAAGACATAGTCCTGTCCAAAAGAGAAAACTCTCAGGGAAACCAATCTTTTCTAAGTTGCTTCTATTACATACTCGTACCTAATTGGACTCATAAAGCATGTGATACTGGTATCTTCTTCGTGTAGCCTCCTAACCCTGAAAGAGATGCTGACATCAGCCAATGACATGCATGTTGTTCATAGTTGGATCAAGGATAGACTAAAGTATGTCCAAAGGAAAAGTTATCTTAAGTGGATACACACACACACACACACACACACACACACACACACACACACACACTCAGACAGGGCCTCACTATGTAGTCCAGGATAGATTTGAACTCATGACCTTCCTGTTTTAGCCTCCTGAGCTATATGCCACTGTGTCTAGTGTTAAGTAGATTTTACAACAGATGTATTTCTTGTTTATCATCATTATGATTTGGCTAGGGGCGCTGCTCATTCAGTCATGTGTGCTGAAGGGATAGCTACCATCTTGAACACTAAATAATCTCTAAAGTAGCATTGGAGATGGCTTCTCCAGATTCACTTTGGTTTTAGTTTCTGGATTGGTGGTTGCTCAGAATTCATTGGTTGCAGTGTACTCAAGGCCCATTTACCATTAGCAGCCAGGAAGTTGAATGCCAGGAAGGTGGAAGGGTGGGAAGCCAGAAATGGCTGCTAAGCAGCATTTATGAATATTGCAATTGTCCACTCATCATATACTCTTCTTTCTACTTCCCAGGAGATTTCTGACTTTGATAGTTATCTACTTCTTCTCCCAGGCTGCTCATTCATTTTGGCAAAGCTGACTCCATTTCCTGTTCCAGGAATGGACTTAGACACATGCAAATCATAAAGCCAAGTTGTCCTTGTTGTGATTGATTGGTTTAGGAAAGAGCACAATTCAGGCCAATGGTGTGTTGCAAGAATGTTCCTACTTATTGTCCCATGACTTTCTCCTAGAAGATACCCCCAAACACTTCCACCCCTTATTCCCTGGATGCCAAGGAGAAAGATGGAAATTGAGATGAGACCAGTAGCCATTTTTTGACCAAAAAAGAGAATCAGTCACACTATGAAGCTGACACCAGGGTACATGAATAGATGAAAAGTCCTTGATGAAATATAGGTCATTGTATCAGCCACATTCTCTTAGCCTCCAAACTGTGCTCAGTGTTTTAGATTCTTTGATCTGAAGTTTCTGTCGCCTGCAGCCCCAAACATCTGCATTTCTATGCCCCTTAGCTAGAGGTTCTGTCATCTTTCCTCTTTGCTTTGCAGCATCTGCTTCCAAGTTGGCCTCATTGTAAGTACCTTCCTGGCTGCCCCTTTCTTTCTTCTCATAGTTAACTTGGAAATAGAATATGGACTTCAAAGATCTGGTAACATATGTGTCCCTTCTCTTTCCTCACTTCATGACCTTCAAAAATGGTCCAATAATGTACCTCTGCCAGGTTCCTCTAGCTACTTGGACTACTCTTCACCTTCCTTGGCTAGAAGCTTCCAGTCTAGTGGTAACAGGGAGACAGGCTTTTTTGCTTGTTGAAGAAATACCTGGAACTAATTGGGAACAGGTAAGGCCCCATCTCCGGACTGGGCAGACTAGGTCTCTAGCCCCTAGGCCCTAGGGGCATGTTCTGTGCCCCTCTCCCTGCATCTGAGCCAGTGCAGCCCCAGAGACTAGGCAGAAGATTCCTCCCCGCTTCTGCCTTACTTGCAAATCCAATCATCCCCCATGGCACCAGTGACCACCAGAGCCATAAGCCCACCCTGCAAGGATTGAGAATAGCTGCTCCCTGAGACAGAGCCACCAGCACCGATTGGACTAAGAGCTGCTCCCTTAGAGACAGAGTCCATCAGCACTGATTGGACCAAGAGCTCTGATTAGGCCAAGAGCTCCTATAGGACCAAAAGAGGCTCCTTCAGACACAGACAATGCTCTTGCACTGAGTGGAGGAAGAGATGGGTAGATGCCCGTTCAAAAGTACAGTCAACAACATAGATATCAATATGGCACTACCAGAACCTAGTGATTCTACATCAGCAAGACCTGAACATCCCGACACAGAAGAAACAGAAGAAATCAACCTTAAAAATGACTTTAAGAAGATGATAGAGGCCTTTAAAGAGGAAATGAAAAATTCTCTTAAAAAATCGAGGAAAAGACAAACAGAAAATTGGAAGAAGTCAATAAATCCCTTAAAGAAAGCCAAGAAAACCAAACAGGTGAAGGAAACAGTTCAAGACTTGAAAATCAAAATAGAGGCAATAAAGAAGACACAAACTGAGGGAATGCTGGAAATGGAAAATCTGAGTAAACAAACAGGAACTACAGATGCAAGCATAACCAACAAAATGCAAGAAATGGAAGAGAGAATTTCTGGCATTGAAGATATGATAGAGGAAATAGATTCGTTAGTCAAAGAAAACACTAAAGCCAAAAAAGCCATAACACAAAACATAAAGGAAATTTGGGACACCATGAAAAGACCAAATATAAGAATAATAGAGATAGAAGAAGGAGAAGAATACCAACTCAAAGGCACAGAAAATATATTCAACAAAATCATAGAAGAGAACTTTCCCAACTTAAAGAAGGAAATGCCTATGAAGATAAAAGAAGCATACAGAACATCAAATAGACTGGATCCAAAGAAAAAGTCCCCTCACCACATAATAATCAAACCACTAAACATATAGAATAAAGAAAAAAATATTAAGAGCTGCAAAGGAAAAAGGCCAACTAACATATAAAGGCAGACCCATCAGAATAACACCTGACTTCTCAATGGAGACACTGAAAGCCAGAAGGTCCTGGACAGATGTTATGCAGACACTAAGAGACCATGGATGCCAACCCAGATTATTATACCCAGCAAAACTTTCAATAGCCATAGATGGAGTAAACAAAATATTCCATGATAAAACCAGATTTAAACAATACCTATCCACAAATCCAGCCCTACAGAAAGCACTAGAAGAAAAACTCCAACCAAAGGAAGTTAGATATATCCATGAAAACACAGGCAATAGATAACCCCACACCAACAAATACCAAAGAAAGGAAACACACAACACTACCACCAAAAAGAAAAAAAAAACCAAAAAAAAAAAAAAAACAAACCAAAAAACCAAAACAACCAGGAATTAACAAT
>CABHPQ010178831.1:0-25488 GCA_902168405.1 Peromyscus aztecus
CACACACACGCACGCACCTGCACGCACACACGTGCACATACACATGCACACACACAGAGACCACACATGCATACACATGCACATACACACCATTATTATTTTCCTCAGTGATCTCTGAAAAATGAGAATGGGAACAAGATAGTGAAGAGTATTTTATTCACCTAAACACAAGCACTCAAGTGTTGTAGGAGATTCAGAAAATGATGGGTTTCAGAGACTGTGTTGAAAGGTAAGATCATTGAAAAAAAAAAGAAGATGCTATTTACATGAGAAAACTCAGGGAAAGGAAGTCCTTCTCTTTTTTGATTTGGATGGGCAGGACCAAGGCAGCAGGCAGATCAGATGAAGTGAGGAGGAAATACCCTTCCTGGGTTGAATGCTGTGGGTTGAGATTAAAAATAATTGGCACCTGGTACTTGGTACAAGGACTGGCAAACTTGTCCTGGTTGGTATAAATAGCAATGCAAAATGATAATCTAATGGAATTGAATCGAATGCTTAGAGAGATAGAGACAGAGAAGCATCCAGCCTTACATCAGGGAGGGATCCTTGTGGGCTGTGGTGTCCAGGATATGATGGGACGGGCTGAGTAGAAAGTGGAAGAGGGAGAAAGAAAAAAGATCCCGAGGATGACAGGAGAAGTTAGGTCATGATCAGAAATGAAGCCTGGGCCAGAAGATGAGGGGAAGGTGGAAGACAGGCTTGGAAAGTGGATTTTCTTGACAAGTACAGTGGTATTAAAACGGTCACAAGTGGACTGAGGGGAGGAGTTACTTGTGGCAAGGTGAGATGTTTTCACACCTGGGAAAAGGCTGTTCAGGCTTATGTCATTGTCACAGTAGTTCTGACAGCTACCTTGTGCTTTTGAGGGCTGGATCTGACTTTCATTTTATATGTGAGTTTCTACCCAGACCAGTGCGACATTTCAGATGGGGCTTAAGAGATTAACCCAACATCTTCTTTATGCAACTGCTCAGAGCAATTGAAAGAAGGATTTGGAAACCATGGTTACTATAGAGGACTAAAATTAAGATCAAAGGTGATGACTTCAAATCCAAGGAAACAGAATAGGTTAACTACAGCTGGCATTTGAGCATTGTATGGACTATCTGCTCATCTTTGGTGAATGCATCTTATTATGGAGCAATATCAGCAGACAGGGTGGTTCATGCAGCCCTGAGACTTAGTGCAGAGTCCCAAGTCTTGGGCAGCAAGATGGAATCCTGTGAGGCTGGAAAGAAACCAGGTTTAGAATCTGTGTGATTTTTTTTTTAGGCATCTGAGACTTTTTTTTTTAATACCTTAGACTCTATTGGCAAACATGCTTTCTCTTAAATGTTTTTCCCCTGAAGAGGTTTAAGAATAAAGATTTCCAGCTGGGCAGTGATACCTTTAATCCTAGCACTCGGGAGGCAGAGGCAGTCAGATCTCTGTGAGTTCAAGGCCAGCCTGGGTGAATTCCAGAAAAGGCACCAAAGGTACACAGAGAAACCCTGTCTCAAAAAACCAAAAAAAAAAAAAAAAAAAAAGAATGAAGATTTCTTATGAGATGTAGTTTTTCAAGCTGTTTGGACAGAACCTCTATCTTATATTAAAAATTAGAGTGAAGACTGTTGTACATCTCCCAGAACAGGTAATAGCACACTGTGGAACTAATTCCTGTTTGACTGTGGGAGGGTTGTCCTGTATGGAGTGTGGTCAGCTGCAGGAAGAAGGGGTTTGGTGTCTCCATTCTGAATAAACAAAGCAGTTCCAAACATGAACCCCTCATTCTTTGGACAGTAGGATGGGAGGTATCCTTGAGAGTCCCAACCACAAACTTTCTTTCTCCACGTACTGGCATGAGTTTGGTGCTCACATTTCCATATTCTGCAAGCCAGGCCTGCAGTTTGTTAAGACGTGACCTCCCTGTGCATCAGGAACCAGTCCCAAGAGAGAATCCAGGGCATGGAACATGGGTAGAAAGGGCCTCTGGAAAGGAGGAGAAAGAGGCCCAGCTGGAGCCTTTGGACAAAGCATTGTAATTAGAACATTAAAATGCACATATTTAGTTTCTCTCATATCCCTAGTCACGTGGTCTTTTTTTTATCTTTCTGAGAATTTGTGTGTGTGTATGAAAAGTACCCTTTCAGACAAGTTCATTGAACTCAAGTGCACACTCTAACAAGCAGCTAAGTAGTAAACACAAGTGTAACCCCTGGCCAGGTCAAGAGTTAGGACACTGCATTGCTATTGTCCTAGAAACTCCATCCCTTGTCAGTTACAGGTCATATTTTTCTCCTGAAGTAACCATTATCCTGACTTTCATGACAGTCTCCTCCTCGGATTTCCTTGTGGGGTGGTCAGTCACATCCATATCCCCCAAACATACCAAGTCCAATTTTGATCTGTATGTATTCTTTGCATTTTCTTCTTTCACTAAGCAGTGTCCATTCACCCATGTTAATATAGATATCTATGGTTCCTTTATTTCTCCTGCTGTATAGTACAATGTCATTGTGGCTGTTTCTCTTTCCTTTTGACATCATGCCATTCTCAGCAGCTACTGACTGTCTGTTAGTGGTAGTCATGCCAATAAACGAATGGATTGAAGTTCAGATGTAAACATTCTAGATCACAATGAAGATCACCAAGGAAGAGTTATCAATCCCTCTCCAAATGAGACGGCATCTACAACAGAAAGAAGGCTCACGGTGACTCGTGGAGCGAAGCCTAAGTGACTGTGATGGCCACTCTTGAATGCCCACTTTTGTCCCCCTTTAGAAGCAATCCTTGTATTATTGCACTCAGGTTAAATTATTACTGGTGGAACATATTGGTTCTGCAGACTCATTGTAAAAAATCATCATCGTTGTATGCATTGCTTTCTCTCACATTTTATATAGTCCGCCAGGAGGTAACAGCATTAAGTACCTTCATTTTATTTCAGATGATCGTGAACTAAAAGTGGAAAGAATTTTAATGTATGCATTCATTTATGCTAGCACTGTCAAAGACTGATGCTTAGCACCAGCATGGCATCTGTCAGAATAATAATGATAATTGCTAATGACTGTAACAGCCACAGAAAACATGCTGTCATCTAGACAGAAAATGATGCCACTAATGCAGAGTCAGTACACTGTCTTTTTTTTGACCATTTTTTTTCTTTTCATGATTGAGAAGGAATGTGTGCTTATCAACCTTTGCTTTCTTGGTGGGCCTCCATTAGAAGGAGGCAGAGTGCCTTTTACCAGACTTTATCCTGACTCTAGCTTCAATACAAAGATAGTTGCTCTGGGCACACACAGGATATTTTGGACTATTGAATATAAGATGCACTATAAGGAAATGACAAAGCAGTGATCTTCAGATGCCAGTTCTCTTTGGCATCTATCATGACAACATCCATAAATGTGCCTCAAAGCAATTGGAAACAATTTCCTTAAATGGCTTCCTGATGGAAAATAACTTCAGTAATTTCTTCTTAAGCTCAGAACCATACATCTACTGTCTGCTTGGCATCTTCATTTGATTATCCTAACTTTCTGTGTATATCTCATTGGTCTCTCTTCAATATATAATGCTGGAATGACCATGTGTCTGATTGCTAGGGATGGATTTAATTTATGTTGCCCCTGAAGCAGCAATATTATATTTTATTTCTAAATATGTGCCCATTTGGACAAAAATGATGGAGTTATCCTACCCCAAAGGAACTTATACCTCTCTCCATGTAGCCTTCCTCTGCTTCCCCTACTTACTGCCCAATGGATACTCCTTTTCTCAGTCACCTGCAGATCATCTTTCCAGTGGCTCAAGCCTGTGAAGTCTACCTCAAAAGCCTCTTTTCAACCAAGCTTTTCTCTCCATGTCCTTGCTACCTACTTCTCTACACATCATTTTCTTCTGCCTGGGGTACTCAATGTAGCCTCCCCTTGAGTACCTTTACATCTAGTCTTGTTCTCTGCAACTTGGTTTCCATTTTTTTCTGGACATCAGTGGGATCATACCACCCCATTTAATCTCTGAAATGATTTAATTGTTGCCCTTGAAATCCTTATCCCACAGGGCATGTCATGGATAGCCTCTGTCCACTCTCTTGCCATCCTCATGGTATCCTTGCCCTTGCAAGCACTGGGCTCCTCAGGAATTACTATGTCCAGGTATAGCCTGCTTCTTTACTATTGGAACATCTATTACCAATTACTTGAATTACTCTTTGGTGGAGCTGTGTCCATTTGCTCATCATTGTGTCCCAGCACCTGACACTGCACAGCACATTGCTACTGCTCAGAAAAGATTCACCATCCAAACAAATGGCTGACACTCAACACAGGATATCTGAGCTTTGACAACAAGGGAGTTCTGTTAGGATCCTGTACATGCGCAGCTTGGGGTCTTGTGTCTTATGTCATCAAGGGACTCTGCTGACTATGTGGTCATGCAATCTGTGCCTTAAAAAGCAGGATGCAGACACCACCCTCTCTCTCTGTTCCCTCTCTGCTCTCTCTCTGTACCCTGCTTTGCCCAGCTCCGGCCATCTTTCTCTCTCTCCAGGCCTGGTTCTTCTTCCTCATATCCCCTCCTTCCTTCTAAAGCTCTCTGTAACTCTGGTAGTCATGGCTGTGGCTCGTGACTTTTCCGCCACCAGCGCTGTTCATCCTATCAAGTTCCCTCTATGCTGATGGATCAGACTTCTTTTGCCTTTCACAGTAAAGTTTTTAGGCTATTCATATATTATATACACATAATATATATATATACATAATATAAATATATTATGAATTTCATTTGATATATTACAAAAGATTATCCATAGGAAAAATAAATGTCAATAATTCAAAGTTTGCTATTCCAAGGATGCCAGTAACGCAGCTTAAGAATCAAGCTGAATTGGTCAATGCAGCAGTCTCTGGTCAGGGTTTCAGGACTTTCCTAGTGGAAAATTTCTCTGCATCCAGTCTCAGCTTCTCAGGGCAGACTGTGGATGGCCATACAGTACCGACGGCAACATTAGCCTGTCTGATATCTCAAATGGAAGGTGGAAAGCACTTTTCACATTTTGCTCACTCTCTTACCACATGCTAAGATTTCAAAGCATATGTGTGTCTTCTGTCTGTCTCAGGATGTGACTCAATAAAAGGATGCTAAATAAGGAATAAATTTTGGGGTTGAAAAACCCATATTTTCATGTTTTCCAAGTGTTATTTTATTTAAATTAAAATATAATTACGTAATTTTTCTCATTCCCTTTTCTCATTCCAACTTATCCAGTGTCATTTTCTCTACTTCCTCTCACATCTCTACCCCTTACTCTCTCTCAAATCCATGGCCTCTCTTTTTTTTTATTATTACTTACATATATTTGTGTTTTATACATAAATATTTAAATACAAACTTGCTGAATCTTTTTAGTGTTGCTTGTGTGTATATGATTTCAGGACTGGCCACTTGGTACTGGACAACCAATTGGGGCTCATCTGTGGGGAAGGCTGATTCTCCTTCTCTCAGCAGTAGGTCTTTGTCTAGGGGTGGGGCTTGGGAGATTTCCTCCTTCCATATTAGCGTGTCTGTTAGTGTTGTCACTGTTAGGGGCTTGTTTAGGTGGTTATCTTGTTGATATCATGGGTGTAGCTTCTGTGTCCTTTCTAGGAGATATAGTCTCACAGGATTCTTTCTCATCCTGTGGACCTTAGCAATCTTTCTGGCCACCCTTGCAAGATGGTCCCCAATCCTTAGGTGCAGAAGTTGTGATGTTCACGTACCTATTGAGGCTGGACTTCCAGTAATCAGTTTCTCTGTATTCTGACCAGTTGTGGTTTTCTGTGATAAGACTAATATTTTATATTTGTTAAAGCTTTTCTTTCTCCTTTAAAAAGGGATTCATTTTTATTTTTATTTATGTGTGGCTTGTATGAATGTATGCTACTGTGGGAATGTCCATGGAGATCAGAAGAGCTGAACTTGCAGGCAGCTATGAGCAACCTGACACTGGTTCTTGGAACCAGATTTGGACCTTCTGGAAGAATAAGAAGTGCTCTTAACTACTGAGTCAACTCTCCAGAACCACAAAATACTTACTGATTACCAGGAATGGTATCAGAGGCAGGTGGATCTCTGTGAGTTTGAGGCCAGCCCGTTAAACATAGCGAGCTCCAGGACAAACAGGACTACATAGAAAGATCCTGTCTCAAAAACAACCAACCAACAAACAAAATCCTTATTGATCATGTAGGCATAATTCCAGGTATTGGGCTATAAGCATGTCATTTATAAGTAAAAATCCCAGGTCTGGACTGCCTAATGTCCCTGATATTGATGTTGGGCAATCCAATCTTGCCATCTATCTAGTGTTTTTTGACCTGGGAGTAATAAATAATACTAATACTTCTTCCATACTGGAAGTAGGGCTTGGTAGGATCAGATGGAGAAATGAGAACAAAGAAAGGATCTGATAGTATTTTGATGTATCTAGCAGATGTTTGATATAGTACCATTTTGAATAACCTGGGGACTTCAGTTCCTGTAGGCCATTGACATAGTGTGCTATCTATGCTTCCTCATCCCTATCAGAGGAAGCGTGTGGCTGAAGGGGAAGAATAGGCTGAGAGTCAGAGCACTGCTGCTTAAATCCCCAGACAGCCTTTGTTTGAACTTACCAGTCACCTTTCTTCTTTGACTTGGATAGAGTACAGGGCTAGTAATGAGGCAATGTTCCCAACCGACTCAATAAATTCTTACACTGAATGCACAAAGAGGCTAGGAACCATGATTTCCTCTCAAGGGTAGCCGTTTGTGATTAAATGCCAGCTGTCCACCAGTGTGCTCAGCAAGGACAAATATTCCAAAGATTCAATAATGAATCTGCTTGGGCTTTTGATCTGGGGATGTATGTGTGGGTAGAGGAAGTGCAAAGACAGGAAAGACATATATCTGGCTGAGGCTGTTTACATCTTTTATTTCTCACATAGAGGATCCAGGCTGGCAGATTCATTCTCTTCTTTGTGCTACTATGGATTTTCTTCCTCTTCCTGCCTCTTCTCCTGCACTAGTGCCAGCTTTGCCTTCATCATCAAACAGTGATAATGGCAACAAGGCATCGGCAGCAGCAGTACCATTAACTCCTCATTCTTTTTGTTTCCATGTCAAGGTCTCATGTTGCCCAGCTGGCCTGTAACTCACTATGTAGTTGAGGATTCTGAATTCCTCTAGAGTATTGGGATTACAGGTGTGGACTACCACACTCAGTTTATGCAATGTTAGGACTGAACTTGGGACTTTGTGCATGCTTGGCAAGTACTCCACTAATGGAGGTAGGCATTAGGCTAAATAAACCCTTCACATGAGTTTGAAAAGCTTGTGTGTTTCTTTGTCAGTCAGGCAGTTTGAAAATTGTGGTTTTGATTCTCTCTCTCTCTCTCTCTCTCTCTCTCTCTCTGTGTGTGTGTGTGTGTCGCAATTGGGCAGTTTGGAGGAGGGTTTTGAACTAGAAGTAATAATTCGAAAGTTGGAGCCCTGAGTTAGTCCTCTTGTGTTTCCATAACAAGAACCACAGATGGTGTGTCTTATACACCAGACATTAATTGTCTTACAGTGCTGGAGACTTGATGTCTGAGATCAGTGTGTTGGCAGGGTCAGGCTCAGATCTTTCTGAGGGTTAAGACAAAGAAACTGTCTCATGCCTCTTTATAGCTTCTGGGACAATGCTGACAGTTCCTGACATTCTTCGGCCTCTATAAGCATTGTCCTGGTCTTTCCTTGAATCTTCATATGTTCTTCTCTCTGTATGTATCTGTCCAGATAACTCTACCTCCACCTTTTTGGAGTCTACAGAAATGGTACTATGTCAACTGTAAAGACTATTTCCAAATAAATTCACATTCTGAGATACTAAGGTTAGGATTTACTATTTTCTTATGGGTTCAATTCATAGCAGGTTGTAGAAACAGATGAAATTGTCAGGAAGAAACAGAGAACTAAGAGAAAGAGAAGAGAGTTTCTAAAACATGCTTAATGCATGAGATGAACTATGTGTAAAAGGAGGCTGGGGCTCTGGCAGTTGAGTAGTAAAGGCAAAGGCTTGATCTCAGTCTTTTTGCGGTTTTGCAATTCTGCCCTTCCATGTGACTTCTAGATTGGAGGGAACCGCAAAAAGACTGACATGTGACAACTGTCTACTTCATTAAAGACAGTAGCAATAAGCTACCAATAAGACACCAAGTCTTCATTGGGCAGCCTTTCAACACTCATTCCATGACAGGCTCATTGTAAATATTGTGTTCACACTGAATGAAGGCAAAACTAATTGCATGCATATAACCTTGATTCTAGAACTATCAATAGAATTTAATCCATTTGCTGACTTTTTCATTTTAAAACCATCTAGATGTTCACATCAGAGAACTTAATAGATATGCATCCTGAGACAATCCAAAGCTCCCATCTAATAGACACTAAAGAGAAAATGATCACAGTGGCCAAGGCAGCATGTGTTGTGACTATGAGGAGTTTTAGACTCTTGGTTTCCCAGTGTCTAGAAATTGCATATGTATCAAACACAACTTTGGGATAATGCAATCCTTTTTATCAGTTTAGTAATATCCAGAGATCAAGAACTACTTAAGAATTCTCTGAATAAATTATGGTAAAATACTTTCCCCTAACGGAAGGAGTTTTATCTGGACTTAATAATTCAAAAGATTTAATACATTTATTTAAGGAATCTAAGAATAACTTACTCCAAAATTGTTTCTGACACAAGTCTGAGTGAAATCATTGTTTATGGCATGTAGGTATCTAAATTACTTAAATTTTACTTAAAAAATTAGGCTGCTTCCCCAACTCTTGTTCTCCATGTAAAACTTTAAGGAGCAATAGTCACGTGACAGGCAGAGCTGCTTCTTCACTGGGATTGCTCTATTTCTGCACTGTCAGTCTTGTGCATTTTAATACTGTGCAGTGGGCTTTAATTACTCACAAATGTACCACATATCTCCTTTTTAGTACTCAACCACAAAAGATCTCACTATTTACTGTGCAATGAGATTGAAACACTGTGCTTAGTTGCAGAATCATAGACTCTACAGAAGAGAGGCCAGAGTTCAGGTAAAACAATGGGGTGCTGTCCTATTCTCTGAGGGTTATGTTAGTGGAATTTGGTCTGAAAACTAGCTTGGATCAGAAAAGAGATAGGTATCAGAAAAGAAGGAGTTTGGGTTTAGTCTAAAAATCCACATAAGAAAGCTCCCATGTTGGGTGATAGTTTCCCAAAGATGTGGGAAACCATGAAGGCTGGTTGAAGGAAAGGTCTTGTGATTTGGCAGTTGGAAGCTTTTGTGCAGCCCAGGAAACCTCTTTCAGCACACTTTGGTTTGGGCCCTTTGTGGCTGCATTCCTGGAAGCAGAGAAAATCAGGGGCAGGAAGAAGCTGAAAACAGGAGGAAGGTTGGTATGGGACTAGGTAGATCAATTCTGCCCTTCCATGTGACTTCTAGATTGGAGGGAACCGCAAAAAGACTGACATGTGACAACTGTCTACTTCATTAAAGACAGTAGCAATAAGCTACCATTAAGAAAGACTACATATTCATTTTAGTTATTTATTTCTCAAAAGGAAGTTATTTTGGAGTTCTAAATTCTTCCATATTTTGTAGCTTTGTACCCTTACATTATGTGATTGGGCACACCCCTTTGCAGTTAAGCTTAAGGGTTTCAGGAAGCTCTCAGATGCTATCAGTGTGACAGTGTGATCCTTGCTTGGATGAAAACAGGAACCTCTGACAATTAGCACTGTTAGATGTGTCCTCTGAATAACAAACTGAGGTCAACACACAGGGACACAGAGTACTGGGCCTTTCCTGGGTTCTGGAAACCTACTTGGAGCCCTGTAGAGAACTTTTTGGCTTCTCATATTAGGCCTAGGTACTGGAAACAGGTACCAAAGCACATATGAGGAGACTCTGCCTGGGATGTAGGAAGGGAAAGGGCTGTGTTAGTTTTCTACTTCTGTGTAGCAATGTTGTCACAAGCCTCATGACTTAACACACATAAACATTTGTTACCTTAGTTTCTATAAAGCAGGAGATGGTCAAGGGTTTCCTACTTCTTTTGCCAAAGTATCTTTCACAAGACAATAATCAAG
This sequence comes from Peromyscus aztecus, assembly GCA_902168405.1. Lineage (NCBI taxonomy): Eukaryota > Metazoa > Chordata > Mammalia > Rodentia > Cricetidae > Peromyscus > Peromyscus aztecus. The sequence continues at coordinate 10,124 of CABHPQ010178831.1, forward strand.
GAATTGGTCAGGACTTATTTATCATTTAAAAGCTCAACTAGATTGTTAGCAAGATTCATTTCTTTGAGGGACAGTGGGTAAGATAGCCTCAGTTCCTAGCCAAGGTGTCAACATCAGTTCCTTGCAATGCAATTCTCCTTAGCACGACATCTGACTCCATGAAAAAATTGTAAGCCAAGAAGAAAATAAGAGTCTATTACGAAGACAGAAGTCACAATCTTACCTAACTTCATCATGGAGGTAGTATCTCATACTTTTTGCCACATGCTATTGAGAAGGGAGAACATTACAAAAGGACAGAATTCCTGCAGATGGGAAGGAATTCTGGGGTCACCTTGAGGCTGCCTGACACGGAGAAGAGGGAAGAATAGCAGCCATCTGCTGTTTTTTCCTGGTTGCTATCAATTCATCCTTCTTCTAGCAACTATGTGTAGATTTTCCTTTGAGGGACAGCTTTCTGAATTTTTGCTAAAGATTCCCGAAAGTTCCAGAGTAAACATATGACTTAAGGCCACAGGCCAGGATATCACGTATTTGGGTTCATTGTGATTAGTTTGGAAGTATACACATGACCTACCAAGAGCCAGTGAAATTTCCTTGGAAATCCTGGAAAAATATGCTCCATATTTTAGAATGACAGAAAAAACAAACAAACAAACAAACAAACAAAAAATTAGAGAGGGGCCAGGAGCTGAATGTGCTACTTCCATCTGCAATGATATGAAGTCAAGATTGGAGATGTCAGTGTGGGAGAACCAAGAGTCATACGGAATCTGATGCCACTGTCCAGAGAGTTTTGAATTCAGCCATAGCTTAAGTGAATTATTCCTAGAGTGCTCAGTTCAGCTTAAGCCAGGCTTTCTGTGAGCTGCAATCAAAGTGCATCTTATGTTGGCCTTGAACTTCCTAAGTAGAGCAGCCTGGTCTTGAATTCATGACCTTCCTTGCTTATGTCTCTCAGATGCTCAGATGTGTATGACCGCATATCTGGCCCACATCTCTTTTGAAGACAATTTCTTTCTTCATTTTAATTTTTATTTGTGTTGTGTGTGTGTGTGTGTGTGTGTGTGTGTGTGTGTGTGTGTGTGTGTGCTTGCCTGTGGAAGCCAGAAGAGGGCATTGGATATCCTGGTGCTGGAGGTTATGAGCTGCTACATAGGTGCTAGAAACTGAGGTTGGGTTCTCTGTAAGATGAGCAAGTGCTCTCAACAACTGATCCATCTTTCTAGTTGCCCTACGCAACTCTTACAGCTTTTTATAATTTTTAAAACTAATTAATTTTGTTGAGAATTTCTTATATGAGTGTACTGTATTCACATTTCTATCCCTCTCTCTTCCCCTCTAATTCCTTGTTTCCCCACTTATATCCTCCTAATTCATGACCTCTTCTACTATAGTTATTATTGTTACACACACACACAAACACACACACACACACACACACACACATACAAATGCACACATACCCACACACACCCTACTGAGTCCAATTAGTGTTGCCTGTGTGTACATATGTTTAGGGATAACTCTTTGGGATTGGATAATTGGTTAGGGGGTTCATCTCTGAAGAAAACTGATTACCCCTCCCTCAGAAGCCACTAACTGTCTATAGATCTTCAACTAGTTGTGAGGCTCTGTGAAATTTTCCTATATCTATGTTGGCATGTCAGCTGTTGTGAACATTGTGTAGATCTTGTGCAGGCAACTGTATTGCTGAGATTTCATGAGTATAGCATCTCTGTCCTGTCTTGAAGACACCATCTAACAGCAAATGTCCTGGTCCTTTGACTCTTTCTATCCCATCCTTTATGATGTTTCCTGAGCCTTAGGTGTACAGGTTGTATTGTAGATGTCCCAATAATTTTTGGGCATATTGTGGTCATTAATTTTCTGTATTTTAACCAGTTGTGGATATCTGTAGCAGCCTTAATCTGTTTTTAAAAGGTTTCTTTGTTAAGGAGTGAGAGCCACACTTATCTATAAATGTAAGGGTAAGTATTTAGTAAACAAGAAAAATGGTAGATATATTCTCCTCTAGAGTCTATGATCTCTTTAGTCATGGGTTTCTTGGCCAGGCTTATAGCACCAGGCATGAGTTATCTTCTATTCAGTGGATGTTATGTCCAGTTAGGCAGCTGTTGGCTATCTCCATGATATAAGTACCATTATTGTACTAGTCATATCATCCACAGTTTTATTTAGTGATAATGTACATTATTTTATAAAGGATGATATATTTAGCCTATAGAGATTTTTCCTAAAGTGAGGCAAATAATGTTTCATCCAGTTATGACATAGTTATATTTTATCAGTTACTACATTGCTTCTGTAATTTCACTTTTACTCCAGTTTTCACTTTGATTTTGCTGTATTTTTAGTAGTGTAGAGAAATACAAGGGCACTGGGATGCTAGAGTTATATAATTACATTTCTTACAAAGATTTTCTAAATGCTAATCTGCTTGTTAGTTAGAATTAGTATACTTTTTTGTGTTTCTTTTTTTAAATTAAAAATGTTTATTGGCTATTGCCCTTAATACATTTAAAACATAAAATATTTTTTTCAAATGTGCTAATAAGGAAAAGACCCAGGGACCTGAACAATGTTTAACAGAATTTTCAGTGTTTTAGACATAAATAAAATTCATAAATTTATCCGGATTCTTGAATATTTACTAGTACTCCTTCAATACTGGGCTTGATATTGACCAAGAGTACAAGCATATAAACAAGTACAAAATACATTCAATACAGATCACTGAGAACAGGAACTCTGTCTCCATAAGTATCCTTTGCATTCATGAGAAGTCATCATAACACTAAATGGGAAAACAAAGTTGGGTTTCCAACACATGAAAATACAATAACTACATAATTACTACATACAATGTCCAATCCAGTAATGCCCACTATAAATTGAAGCCAATAAAATATAAGAAATGCATTTCTTATATCTACAAAAAATGAATATTTTAAATTGTATTATTTTTACAAAACTACATGTATATACATATATGTTTTGTGTATTCTTTAGAAAAATTGATAAATACAGAAAAGCATACATTAAAAAACAAAAAACAAAAAAACAAAACTTTGTCATGCCACCAACAAAAATATAGATTCACAGAAAACCCAGGAAGGACAACCAGCCTCAAGGCCTGCAGATGCCAATCACCAAAAGTCAGGCCAATAGTGATTAATATTTAAAGGTGACGAGTATGGCTGAGATTCTAAACATTTTGCTTCAAACAGAAATCATCTGGTCCCATCCGCATGCCTGTCCCCATTTACTCTGAGAAACAGGCATGGAAAAGTCAGGATCTATCTGCCTGAGCTTACAGCTGAGTGGAATGCAAACCGATCCTCTACAGCCAGGCCAGGATTCTGTCTACATAACATAAACACACAGCAAAGGAATCTCACCCACGTGACAGAGCTAGTCATTATGCAGTTAGGCAGTTTATGAGCCTGGGGCAGGTCATGCTGGATCTGCGCAACCAGACAAAAGCAGCCAGGCTGTCTCTCGTGCCGACCTCAACCTCTCTTCCATCACATCTCCACCTTCAATCACTCCAATGACCACACTTTTCTGAAGGACCTCAGACTCTTCCTGCAAACAGCTGTCCAGGAACTGAAGTGACCGATCCACAGACTTCCTGGCCCTTTTTATGGAAGTTGCTTCTGCACACGATGCCTCCCCATCTGAGAGGCACTGGAACCAGTCTGGCTGCAGGGCCTCCTGAACTGCCATGAACTTGGAAACAGTCATTTCCACACGACCTCCAAAACCCCACATGGACACAGACTTATTTGTCACATAACCAGCAGGGCCGGGATTGACCGGATCGTGCAGGGAACAGTAGAAGAGGGATTCTGGCATGCCCATAAAGCTCCCAACTCCTTTCTTATACTCCGCCAAGACTTCATGATGTTTTGCCCTGAATGGTTAGGTTCAGCACTCACAAGGTTTACAGTGTGAGCTGGGTCATGGCTGGGACCCCATGGATATTATGCAGTGTGTGATGCGTCAGGTGTGGGGCAGAGCCAGTCCTGGAATGTCCACCGTGCAGTCGCCTGCTTTGCCCAGGTTTTGTATTGTTCCTAGACGACAGCCATTAACGACTTTGATGAGACTCAGCTTCATCACTAGGGATTCTTCCAGGTTCTGGTAAATTCAGAAAAACTCCCGGCTGAACAGCTCAACCTAGGGCAGGAGCCGGGGAAAAACAAGGTCCTTTTCTCTCTCAGATGTGTATGTCCGGCAATCTCACTGGTGAGACTCTGAGCTGGCAAAAGCCCGCAGATTACAACACTCCGTACCGCCAGAACCTTTAAACTCCTTGCAGAAGGTAACACGTCGAGTTAGTATACTTTTAAAAAGTGGTACTCAAACCAGCTGTGGTACTTGCATAAGATCTACATGAAATAAAGCCAATCAAATTCTAGCATAGACAGGAGGTGCTCTCCAGTTCTACCCTTTACTGAGGAGTTAGCTACTGAGGGAGGAAGAATCATTCTTCTTTGAGAGTGTGGTCATTGGTAGGTTTTCCTATGCCCCATTGGATGGTCCAATGGTAATGCTCACGCATATACTGGCAGCACTAATTGGACTTAGTGTGTTATCAAAGAAAAAGATATAAAGTTTGGGGGGGTGGAATAGAAGGATTTAGGGGGAAATTGCAGGAGGATATGATTGTGTTTATTATATGTATGAGTTACATTCTTAAGAATAAATAAAAATTAATACAAACTGATAATGTAGTACAATGTCTTCCTTGATGTACATTGTTCCTTTATAGGTCCTGAAACCCTCCTTTTGATTTTTTATAATATAAATGAAGGGGCTAATTTTAGCATGTAGATTTATTTCAACTCATGCCAGTCTTTTTTTGGCTTTGCCTGTGTGCTATTTGCTGAGTGAGTGAACAAGTTCTATAAGGGGTGGGGGCACACGTAAGCTGATTGAGTTTTAGAGCCATTAGCAAGAAATAAGCAGATGTATAGTTTAATAAGCCACAAATATATGGGCTGTTATTTTTATGATACAGTCAATTAGGACCTAAAATCTAGTTCTTGAATATGGTTCACTTATTTTCAGCAACAAGGCAGGGTTGACACTTACATTGCAATTATTAAAGGAATTGCAGTACAATTTCAAATATTAGCTCAAATATATTTAATAAACACATTGGATACCTGTGCTGAGTGTATGCTACAATAAGTTTTTCAATCATGCTGTAAATACCATTGCACAGTAACTCTCTATGACTAAGACCAATAGTAATTTATCAATGGCATATTAAAGAATACTGTATGACTCTTTCCTATAGTAGAGTAGTTTTAGCACTGCGTGTAGGTACACACTCAAGAAGGTAAGTCAACCTTTTGTCTTACTGTGAGAGAAGATCATTCTTGGGCAGGGTGTTGTGTTTCTAGTTTGGAAATTGGCCATGTTCCCCTGCTTAACTGAGTGTGGAAAGAGTGAGCAGAATAGAAAAGTGTGGCTGTGAAGAGAAACACGTACATGATTCATAGTTGAGGAGTTTCATTATGGTGCAGTGTTAGATATGCCAACTCAAGATCATGCTAAAATATAATAATGGCCAATAATCATTCTGGAACATGTAGAACATGATAGAATTATAAGTTGAAGAATACAGTTAACATATATTTTCCTTCCTAATTTGTGAATGAAATAGAATATTTGAAATTGGTACTGATAGCTTTCTGATTTTCATAGATTTAAATAAGGGAACAAAGGAATTGGTGATAAGTTTGGGGAAATACATGACAATACAGATTTCAGTGAAGTGATATAATTGCTCTAGATCTTTACTTAGATTTTAAAACAGGGGTGTAACATTTTAGAAAGATCCAGAAATGTGGACAAAGATAAACTTCAGAGGAACTGGAGGCTGGATATCATTCAGGGTTATGCCATACAAGAAAGAAATGCCCAGGGTGAATCTTGATCCTGGGAATGGAAAGAACTAAACAAAAATGTGAGCTAGTTCAGAGATACAGTCTGTGCTAGATAAAGGTTGTCTTAGTTCATGGGGGTTGTGATGAAAAATGCTTTACACTGGAACATCAGTAACAGAAATTTATTTCCCACTGGTACTAGTAATTCAGTGTTTGATCAGGAGCTGTTCCTTATAATGGTATCTTCTCTGTTTCCTCATGGAGGAGTGGGGGTAGATCCTTTCAGTTTCTATTATAAGGATACTTAATCCATTCATGGGAGCAGAACCCTTATGGCCTACTCATGTCCTAAAGGGTCTACCTCTTAGTATTATCACACTCGGATTATGTTCTAACATTTAAATTTTGGGTAAGGAGTGGGGTGGGGGAGAGAAAATAGCTATGGTATTTTTGGTATAGCAATATCAAAATCATCCTACTACAACTCAAGTCGGGACAAATGAATAGTTTTTTTTTAATTGCTTATTGGTTGACTAATTATTTTTGATAGCTCTTTTTACTTTTTTAATATGAAGAAGATATTTTTATTTGTGTATCAAGGATTCTTAGTTAACAGTTGGTGTCAAGACACAAAAAAGGTTTGAAAAGCAATAGATAATCACTGTTGGCTTCAATCTCCCTTGATTATTTTACAGAGCATGTGATGGGCTCCCAACTGAAACATGGTGTGTCCAGATGACAGAATCAGGGCTCCCTTCCATTGGTCCTCAGTGTCTTTTTTCTATTTTTCTTCCTTTTTTTCTGTACTAGGAACTGCTGTGCTGGTGCATGGCTCTTCCTTGGAAAGTGGCTCTTCCTTAATGTGTTTCTTTTTATCCTTCTTCTTTACAGATGGCTCCTTTTCTACAACCAATTCTTCCTCCTCTGCTGCCTCCATCTGCACCTCCTCCTCTAACTGTGATAGTTCTTAAATGTGGTCAGGAAGAAAAAACATGAACCAATGAGAGGTTCCAACCACGGGTGTCTCAGCAGATTCCAAGGTGAAGCAGTTCCTTTCAGAATAACTCCTATGTTCTCAGGTTACACCTGGACTTTGGTTTCTTTTTCCTTTGTATTACACCCGTTGATTTCCCTGGTGTGCTTGTGGAGGCAAGCTTCTCTGTCCTCATGGTCATAGGGAGGGGTGATAGCTGTTCTGACTATGGGAGTCCTGGCTGGGACATATACATATACTATATATAATATATAATATATATATAATATATATTATAGATTGGATAACCAAAATTTTTACCATGCAACTTACAAGAGGGTATAGTGTACAGTGTAGATATACTGGGCTTCATATCACAGACAGAATGGAGTGGAACAAGTGAGATTTCATCTGAGAAGTCTAAAATTTTAAACTTAGCATTTATTTCTGGGTTTTTTGATTTAGTGTTTTGGAACTTAGATTGACTGTGAGTAAATGAAATCCAAGAAGGGAAACTCTGGATGAGGAAGTATGCTGTATACCAAGATACCCTGTACTTGGTAATTGGGAATAAGGTTTAGAGATCGAGGTGGCTGTGGCCTGAGTTGGCGGCTATGGATGTTACAGCAATAGACATGGATGCATTTAAGGAGGACACACAGGAGGAAAAAATGTCATTCAAGAGTAAATGGTGCTGAGGAATGGCTGGGGAAGTCGGAAGAGACCTCAAGGCTCTCATATTCATTCTTCCAGGAATAAAGCTGAGGCCTGTGGCAGACCCCAAACCTCAGAAATCTCACCTAAACACCAGCCCTTACAGTTCATTTTTTTTTCCTTTGGACTAAGGAAAGAGTGTGCTAGACAAGCTGAGGTGTAGATTCTATTATATGTGGTAGAATTTCAAAGGAAGGCAACAACAGCCTTAGTTTTTTTCTTTTTTTTTCTTTTTTCTTTTGAGACAAGGTTTCTGTGTAACATTCTTGGCTGTTCTGGAACTCTCTTTGTAGACCAGGCTGGCCTCAAACTCACAGAGATCTGCCTGTTTCTGCTTCCCAAATGCTGGGATTAAAGGTATGTGCCACCACTGACCAACTCAGCCTTAGTTTTAAGGAAATCTTTGGTTTGGGGCATAGCAAATTCTACAGGCCTGTCCTTGTAGTTATTTTAAATTTCAACTCACATCATAGCAAAGGAGCAAGCTAGTCCTGGCACCTTGCACTGGCTAAAAAGAAGATTGCTTAGAAAGGTGAAAGAAGAGCCTCTAGCCCTTAATGGCTGTGGGTCTGGAGGAGGAAGGCTGCTGTGTAGATGCTGAGAAGAAAAATGAAAAACAATTCTCGGAGCTCATAAGAGCTTAGTGCATGCCTGAGCAGTGACTAGAGGATGGAGTTATGGGAAGGTAAACTTATGAAAGGCATTAATTAAGCAAAAGGAAAATGAGATGCTTCAAAGCACAGTGTGTGGGTAGCCGCAGCATGATGGAAATCATTATGTGAGATGCCCACACCTTCCTTGTCCAGAAAGCTCTTTTGTCAGTAGGGTCTCTGCTTCCAGCTCCTGTGGTAGGATTATCAGTTCCAGGCTGACCCCTGCAGAGGCATTCCTTCCCCATCTGTGCCTTGAGGTAGGAGGAGACCAGGGTCAAGAACACTGAAGTTTTTCCTCCCAGGCTATCAGGAGAGAACTCTGCAAGGCATGGGTAAAGCTGGTGCCTCCCTGTTGACTGGACAGATCCATGCAGGTCATTTGTCAAAGGACAAGTAACTCTTCCCAAAAAGAGGCAGGTTCCTGGATGAAATGCTCCAATTTTACTAGCAGCAAGCCTCACAGATTTTATCTCCATCCATTCATCCCCGCCCCCTAGGACTGGAGTCCAGGGTCTGAGTCTCTTGGTTCTTAGGTATAACCTTTGCAAAGCTTGCATTCAATAACAATTTTATGCCTTTATATCTTCATCCCTGGAGGGAGGATAGTAAAAACAGCACACGAGTACGGAATTATGATCTCATTGGATAAAAAAATGAAACATCTGAAAATTGAGCATCTTGTCACTAGGCAATCGTTATGTGTTTTTTTGAAGATTATGACCTAATCAGAGTCACCCAGGTATTCTGTGGTGGAATCTCACAATAAGACTGGATGTCTTTGAATGCACTAGTAGGAATTATTTATAGACGAAAAACCCACTGAATCTTAAACAGAGAGCGGGGGTGGGGTGGGGGCTCCAAGTCATTCTCAGCTAAACCAAGAAATTTTACACAATTTGTTCCTGTTGATGTGGGTCATGAAACTGGGTCACTTAAACAGTAGTACTTAACCTCAAAAAGCAGGATTTCAGAAAGAAACATGTTGGCTTTAAAAACTTTTTTTTGAGACAGGGTCTCCTGGTATAACTCAGCTATGATAAAACTTTCTATGTGGCTCAGACCTCCATTGACCTGCTTTTGCCCCTCAAGTGCTAGGGTTAAAGGTGTATATCACCACACAAGGTCCTAAACAGTTTTTAAAAAATTATATGGGTGAGATTATAGAATACTATAGCTCTTCATCTCTAAATATATTTGAAGATTTTAATACTTTGTTTTTCCTTGAAAAACAGGCTTTTAGAAATAAAAATATCCAATTTTTGGATTATGATAATTTATGCTATACTTTATTTCTCTGTCTTTCAGAATATTGTAATTTTAGAAAAAAGGTAAATCATTATCAACTTAAAATTTTTTTAAGTTGCCTACACACTAAAGTGACAAATATTATATGTGTCCAATATTAGTGACAATGTTCATATTTTAAAAGTATATTTCCAAAGCCTAAAATGTTTTGATAGATACAGTACTTAAAATCTTCACTTTCTACTGTTGAGTCATTTTTACATGGCTATGTTTTTTGGGTTTCTTTTGGATATTACTGTTCTGTGGACCCTGTGTTCAATAGTTTCAGCCAGGTAGGTGAGATGAGCCTGCTGGGGCCACAGTAGCAAGTTTACTACAGCAACAAACAACTGCTCTCTGAGTGGACTTGATGTCTGCTCCACAGGGAGAAATTCTTGTTTGGCGTCCTAAACCTGGTCAAAAGTCCAAGGCTGGGAGGTCATAGGCCCTAGTGGGGAAGCTATTACTGTTGCTTTGTTATATAGACATAATATTCCTGTCAAATTGCCTTCCAAATAAGCATGTATATTTACAGAGTACAGTGCTTCTGTCAACTTTGGTCAGAGAAGCTTCCTTTTGCAGTGAGTGGTTGGTAGTGATTAGAGACTCATAACTGGTTGAAGCATTGAGAATAAATGATTGTTAAGTGCCCAGTCATAAGTGGACCATTTATATTAATCCCCCAAAGGCTCAGCGAATGTCAGAAAATAATGGACAGAAGAATGTAAGAACTGGAGGGGTGAGCAAGATGGCTAAGGTGTTTGCTGCCAAGCCTGGTGACTTGATTTCAGTCCCCAGAATCTACATGGCAGGAGAGAACTGCCTCCCCCAAAATGTTCTCTAACCTCCACATACATGCTGTGTGTATGTGTGTGCGTGTGCGTGTGTGCATATTGCACATACATGCTGTGTTTTGTGTGTGTGTGTGTGTGTGTCTGTATGCACAATAAGTAAATGTAAAACACTTAAAAGAATGTAAGAGCTGGATGAAGATGGGAAATAGGGGAGTAACACTGACTTGTAGGCATGATACAAGTGTTGCACTGTTGAACTCAAAACAGTTGTGTTTACCAGTAAAGGATCTATACAAGACTGAACCTGTCAACACCCTTTCATGGGTGGGGGAGGGGCTCATAGTAGCCTAACCTTCTCTGAGGATGTATTTGCAGGTAATGATGGGGAAGTGGGCGGGGGTGGTGGTGGGTTGGGGGGATGACAATAGACTTTCTTCAGTGATATAGCCATGGACAATTGGCCCATGCTCCTGCAAATAAACTCTTATTTACTCCTGTAAACAATCCCGATAATACATAGGGATGGACACACACACACACACACACACACACACACACCACACAAACACAAACACATACACAGATATAGACACACTCACAGACAGACACAGAAACACACATACACACACACACACACACACACACACACACACACACACGCAGGCACACACGCAGGCACACACATAGCATGAAAGTGGAAGGGGTTATTTGCGGAGAAGAAAGGTATATTAATGGGAGTCGGAGGAGGACAAGAGAGGATAATGTGGAGTGAAGATGAATGAAATCCATTCATTATATGTGTGTGCATGTGAAAATGTTATAAAGAAACTCATTATTATTATTATATAATTAATATACATTAATAAGAAAGTTTATAAATAAATGTTAAAAGAGAAGGAACTTTGAATGGTTTTTAGAAAACAAGCCCAGTGTCGGCTCTGAGTGGATGCCAGAGTTGCAGCCATCTTAGAGAAGGGTCAGATGGGGGCAGCAGGCTCTTGGACAAATTGTTCTAAAAAAACCTACCAGAGGATGTGCTGCCTCTCTGCCCCTAGACCCAGACAATTAGGAGCTGCACAGCAGACATTTCCTGCCATAACCTAAAGGATATATTATAACACAACTGGCATAATAAACAAAGCATCAGATATGTCTTGTGGGATGTTTTCTGCTCTTATAGATTGTATACCATAGCTATCAGAGGGAATGAGTTTCCTGAAGATAAAGATGGGATGTCTAACTATCAGAGGAAATGGGTCTGCTGGCAAAATAGATACAATAACATAAATTGCTAGAAGATGTGGCAATTTTCTTGCAGCTGCAACTCTCCAATCAGTTCAAACCAAGCTTCACTAACCTGAAGTAAGTACCAATCTTGAGCTTGTAACTATCTAGAGTTGGAATTCCCCCAGATCCCTTACCCTAATCATTATAAAAACCCTGCTTGATTGCTACTTAGGGTCTCTCCTGCTCAGCTGCAGCATCAGACGGATGGAGAGACCCAGGCTAACTTGCAACAATAAAAAGACTCTTTGCTGGATTTGGTCTCTTGGAGGTCTTTAGGGGACATTGGGTACAACAGGCTCCATCATCCTCCCCAACTTTGCATAGTGGCTTGTTAGAGCAGGTACAAAAACTTTTAAATGGTTTGTCAGCAACCCCCCTCCCCGCCCCCTGTGTGTGTTGGGAGCAAACCAGTAAAGCAGTTCTTTTAATTGTTGTATCCTGCCTCTTGGACAATGCTGATATATTGTATTTATTGAACAAATAAAACAATGACTGGAAAAATCATCTACTTACTCTAGTCTCCAAGCAAATAGTTTATAAAATACATAAAAAGACAAATTGTGAATGATCTTTGTTTTGTTTCTCTTGAGGAAATGGATTAAAGACATAGTCCTGTCCAAAAGAGAAAACTCTCAGGGAAACCAATCTTTTCTAAGTTGCTTCTATTACATACTCGTACCTAATTGGACTCATAAAGCATGTGATACTGGTATCTTCTTCGTGTAGCCTCCTAACCCTGAAAGAGATGCTGACATCAGCCAATGACATGCATGTTGTTCATAGTTGGATCAAGGATAGACTAAAGTATGTCCAAAGGAAAAGTTATCTTAAGTGGATACACACACACACACACACACACACACACACACACACACACACACACACACTCAGACAGGGCCTCACTATGTAGTCCAGGATAGATTTGAACTCATGACCTTCCTGTTTTAGCCTCCTGAGCTATATGCCACTGTGTCTAGTGTTAAGTAGATTTTACAACAGATGTATTTCTTGTTTATCATCATTATGATTTGGCTAGGGGCGCTGCTCATTCAGTCATGTGTGCTGAAGGGATAGCTACCATCTTGAACACTAAATAATCTCTAAAGTAGCATTGGAGATGGCTTCTCCAGATTCACTTTGGTTTTAGTTTCTGGATTGGTGGTTGCTCAGAATTCATTGGTTGCAGTGTACTCAAGGCCCATTTACCATTAGCAGCCAGGAAGTTGAATGCCAGGAAGGTGGAAGGGTGGGAAGCCAGAAATGGCTGCTAAGCAGCATTTATGAATATTGCAATTGTCCACTCATCATATACTCTTCTTTCTACTTCCCAGGAGATTTCTGACTTTGATAGTTATCTACTTCTTCTCCCAGGCTGCTCATTCATTTTGGCAAAGCTGACTCCATTTCCTGTTCCAGGAATGGACTTAGACACATGCAAATCATAAAGCCAAGTTGTCCTTGTTGTGATTGATTGGTTTAGGAAAGAGCACAATTCAGGCCAATGGTGTGTTGCAAGAATGTTCCTACTTATTGTCCCATGACTTTCTCCTAGAAGATACCCCCAAACACTTCCACCCCTTATTCCCTGGATGCCAAGGAGAAAGATGGAAATTGAGATGAGACCAGTAGCCATTTTTTGACCAAAAAAGAGAATCAGTCACACTATGAAGCTGACACCAGGGTACATGAATAGATGAAAAGTCCTTGATGAAATATAGGTCATTGTATCAGCCACATTCTCTTAGCCTCCAAACTGTGCTCAGTGTTTTAGATTCTTTGATCTGAAGTTTCTGTCGCCTGCAGCCCCAAACATCTGCATTTCTATGCCCCTTAGCTAGAGGTTCTGTCATCTTTCCTCTTTGCTTTGCAGCATCTGCTTCCAAGTTGGCCTCATTGTAAGTACCTTCCTGGCTGCCCCTTTCTTTCTTCTCATAGTTAACTTGGAAATAGAATATGGACTTCAAAGATCTGGTAACATATGTGTCCCTTCTCTTTCCTCACTTCATGACCTTCAAAAATGGTCCAATAATGTACCTCTGCCAGGTTCCTCTAGCTACTTGGACCACTCTTCACCTTCCTTGGCTAGAAGCTTCCAGTCTAGTGGTAACAGGGAGACAGGCTTTTTTGCTTGTTGAAGAAATACCTGGAACTAATTGGGAACAGGTAAGGCCCCATCTCCGGACTGGGCAGACTAGGTCTCTAGCCCCTAGGCCCTAGGGGCATGTTCTGTGCCCCTCTCCCTGCATCTGAGCCAGTGCAGCCCCAGAGACTAGGCAGAAGATTCCTCCCCGCTTCTGCCTTACTTGCAAATCCAATCATCCCCCATGGCACCAGTGACCACCAGAGCCATAAGCCCACCCTGCAAGGATTGAGAATAGCTGCTCCCTGAGACAGAGCCACCAGCACCGATTGGACTAAGAGCTGCTCCCTTAGAGACAGAGTCCATCAGCACTGATTGGACCAAGAGCTCTGATTAGGCCAAGAGCTCCTATAGGACCAAAAGAGGCTCCTTCAGACACAGACAATGCTCTTGCACTGAGTGGAGGAAGAGATGGGTAGATGCCCGTTCAAAAGTACAGTCAACAACATAGATATCAATATGGCACTACCAGAACCTAGTGATTCTACATCAGCAAGACCTGAACATCCCGACACAGAAGAAACAGAAGAAATCAACCTTAAAAATGACTTTAAGAAGATGATAGAGGCCTTTAAAGAGGAAATGAAAAATTCTCTTAAAAAATCGAGGAAAAGACAAACAGAAAATTGGAAGAAGTCAATAAATCCCTTAAAGAAAGCCAAGAAAACCAAACAGGTGAAGGAAACAGTTCAAGACTTGAAAATCAAAATAGAGGCAATAAAGAAGACACAAACTGAGGGAATGCTGGAAATGGAAAATCTGAGTAAAAAAACAGGAACTACAGATGCAAGCATAACCAACAAAATGCAAGAAATGGAAGAGAGAATTTCTGGCATTGAAGATATGATAGAGGAAATAGATTCGTTAGTCAAAGAAAACACTAAAGCCAAAAAAGCCATAACACAAAACATAAAGGAAATTTGGGACACCATGAAAAGACCAAATATAAGAATAATAGAGATAGAAGAAGGAGAAGAATACCAACTCAAAGGCACAGAAAATATATTCAACAAAATCATAGAAGAGAACTTTCCCAACTTAAAGAAGGAAATGCCTATGAAGATAAAAGAAGCATACAGAACATCAAATAGACTGGATCCAAAGAAAAAGTCCCCTCACCACATAATAATCAAACCACTAAACATATAGAATAAAGAAAAAAATATTAAGAGCTGCAAAGGAAAAAGGCCAACTAACATATAAAGGCAGACCCATCAGAATAACACCTGACTTCTCAATGGAGACACTGAAAGCCAGAAGGTCCTGGACAGATGTTATGCAGACACTAAGAGACCATGGATGCCAATCCAGATTATTATACCCAGCAAAACTTTCAATAGCCATAGATGGAGTAAACAAAATATTCCATGATAAAACCAGATTTAAACAATACCTATCCACAAATCCAGCCCTACAGAAAGCACTAGAAGAAAAACTCCAACCAAAGGAAGTTAGATATATCCATGAAAACACAGGCAATAGATAACCCCACACCAACAAATACCAAAGAAAGGAAACACACAACACTACCACCAAAAAGAAAAAAAAAACCAAAAAAAAAAACAAACCAAAAAACCAAAACAACCAGGAATTAACAAT